>SJYC01086760.1:0-39858 GCA_006408675.1 Madoqua kirkii | reverse complement strand
ACTGGGTAAGCTACTAGATAAATACATGAAAATTTCTATTTACTTGATGAAAAATACATATTTGGAGGACAGATGTCTGCACTGAGTATTAACACATAATGAGTTACAGAGGGATCCCTACGCTGTTAACACGTGGATCTCTCCTCCCAGTTCCAAAGATTAACAAATTAAACAGCAAGTAGCTTTCACTTTCTCTACAATGGTTTTAAACCACAGAAATATGAGTACTCTTCCATCTCAAGTCAGCTGGTACTTTCTTCCCCAGCTCCGTTCTCTTCTTTTCCTTTGCCTCCTGAAGCAGGAACTTTTCTCCCCGTCTGGTCTGCTCCTTACTGTCACACCCCGTGGTCTGCTAGTTTTCCCCAGACTGATTTTATTACACTATTTCTGGCTTCAACTTCACCTCCATTTCTCTGTGCCCAGCCCTAGTTATTTCAAACTTCCCTCCTAAGCCCTCAAATAGACGTCCCTTCAGGATATCTTAACCACTTATGTAGACAGTCTTTCCACCAGGGTCCTACTGAAGACAAACTCTGATGAATAAGAATTGCATCCCAACTTCTTCTACCCAGTCTTCCACCTTACAGCAGGAATCTGACGCCACCCTTAAACACAGCCTGCCTTCTGCTATCTCCAACTTAGGAGATTCACAAATATAAGTCAAGATCATTTAACGGTGTTCAGTCTAGATGAGAAATTTCTAACTCTCTCAAAACTGCTAGTGAACACTAAATGATAATAAAAATGACCACAGATGGGTGGATCCTAGACTTGAGTAGGAGAGAATTACTGCTATTGTCAAAATAAGCGATTTTACTGACCTCTTGACACAGCCCCAGGCCTTGTCTGATTAAGGCATGTGTCCGCACCACTGCCTCAAGGAGGACAGCTATGAGATGCCATCTTAGAGTGGAAATGCCCCTCTGAAAGGGGCTTCCCAGGTGGTGCTAGTGGTAAAACCCACCTGCCAATGCAGGAAACTTAAAGAGACGTGGGTTCAATCCCTGGGTTTGGAAGATCCCCTGGAGGAGAGCATGGCAACCCACTCCAGGATCCTTGCCTGGAGAATCCCCAAGGACAGAGGAGCCTGGCGGGCTGCAGTCCACAGTGTCGTCGCAGAGAATCGGACCTGACTGACATGAGTGAGCACACACAGCACAACCCTCTGTAAAGTAATCCATCAGTAAAATAAAGGGCCCCACCAAAACACAGTAAGAGATGGAGGCGCGCTGAAACCAAGGCTGTTTCGATGTCCTCATTTCACAAGTGGGGTTCCAGGTCAGTGCATCCAATCAGAAAGAATCATCTGAAATCAAACAAGAACCTATGCCAGCAGGCAGTCTCCCAAAGGACAGAGAAAACTAAAGCTCTGGGAGAAAACCAGAGGCACTCTGAGGAAAGCAAGACTGAAAAGCAAAAAGCCCCCAGAGGATATCTAAGACTCTGGCTTGCTCTTTGGGAAAAGCTAGGTTTGCAGCAAATCCACTTCGGGGAGGTTCATGAAGACAGCCAGAATCCTTGGTCAGACAAACAGAGAATCTCTATTTTCAGCTTAAGAGATAATTAGCACAGAAATAATAGATATGGGGCAAGGAAACAAGGACAGGTGGAAAACAGGCTGAAAAGGGGAAAAGGAAAGAAGAGAAGGGAAACATGAATCTCGGGATGGGCTATCAGCAAGGATGAAAGCTGAACACCCAGGGCAACACACACTGGCTAGGAAAACAGCAACCCACTCAGCACTGAAAACTCAGTGACGGCGGGCAAGCGGAAATGAGAGATCTGTAACAACCACCATATTTAAATGATAAACCATAAGTCATCTTTCTACTTTTCTTTCTAACCAACTATAGAGAAAAGTTTTTTAAAAAGAAAAAAAAAGAAACCACCAAGATTCTGCAGAAGCAGCAGCAGTGAATATCGTCACCTTGAATATAAGGATAAGGAAGAGACAGAAACCAAAATAAAACCACAACATAAAGCTATTTTAAACAGGTACAAACTAAGGTAACTAATGAATATGAACTGTATTTCAACCTATCACTAACGTCCAACAAAATGCCCAGCACAAACTTAGACCCAAATGCAAAGCAAATGAGTTTATGAAAATTCCAGTAAAGCCAGAGAACTGGGAAGCCCACTGCAAAGTGATCTCTGCCGTCATCCACCCTGCGCTTTGCAGCTTTGGAGTAAGGTTGCCCAGAATAATTAGTCTCACTCTGAACTACAGCTCAGCTGCTCACCTGTTCCGGTGGTTTAGGTGACGCCCCACCCTCCCGTACGGCTTATCTTCTCTCGCAGAGAAACAATTTCTCCAAGTGACCCTAGAAGAAACATACAATCCTGCAAACCCAGGAAGCCGAGCTATGGGCCAGCACAGATGGACGTGCTGCCTGCATTCTGGAGACACGGCACCTGCACGGTCTCCCTTTCACCAGCCTGGACAGGCCAGCTTCTGCTGGGGTCGCTTTGACACATCTCATGTATTCCACTCCCCAAACACGCTGAGGAGTCGCCCATCCGCACACACACAGTGCGCCCTCCCCTCTCCCTACAGCATCCATTTCACTCCTATGTCACAGCTTCAAGAATCAAGGAAGTCACTCCTCCCTGTCAACCCTCATAATTAGGTGTTCCTTCCTCTGTATCTGCTTTCAACTTTACAGAGAATCGCATCAGTTTCTGTTTTGTTTCGTACTTTGTTGATAAACTTTAACCTCTTTACTTAGAGTTCTGTTTCCATGTCCTGTCTATTCATATACTGCCAGCACTTAATGTATCATATGTAGAGAATTATTAAATATTTGTTGATCAAATAATATGTAGCCAATGCCCTCTTCAATCCAAATGACTAAACAGAGCTGTACGTTCAGGTGAGAATCTGAACGAACGATACTGTCAGATGCTAAGATAAAAGTTTTCAAGAAAGCAGGTGTGTGCCATTACTAGCTCATCTCTAGAACATATCTTGTCTCCGTAAAGAACAAAAAAATTGATAATATGCTTAAGTGGAATTTTAACATCACACATTCAAAGCGTCCTAATTTAAAAATGATTTTCACCATTACCCAGAAATGTTGGCAAACATAACAAAATGGTTTCTGAAGTAAAATTGACACATTATGATAAAGTATTACAACAAAAGATAACTTCGTAAATTAAAACATTTAAATATACTGGCTTTCAAAGTGGTTATCTTGAGGCTACAAAACTCATAAAATTAACTTATGGCTGCCAGGGGAAAGGGATAGTTAGGGAGGCTGGGATGGACATGTGCACACTGCTATATGTAAAATGGGTAACCAACAAGGACCTACTGTGAAGCACAGGGAACTCTGCTCAGTGCTATGCGGCGGCCTGGATGGGAAAGCGGCTTGGGGTGCATGGATATATTTACATGCATGGCTGAGTCCCTTCGCTGTTCACCTAAAACTATCACAACATTGTTAACCGGCTATACTCCAATACAAAATAAAAATTTAAAAAGAAATAAATAAAGGTGCTTATCTTTAAATAAAAAAAAAGCATTTTTAATAAGAACTTAATGAACAAAGGTATTGTTGTATACCTGAAACTAACACAACTGTATCAACTATACTTCAATATGAAATAAAAATTAAATTTTTAAAAATACAAAAGTTAACTGGCAGTCAAAAACACAGGGGAAAGATTACCTTTTATTCTGGTTCTTTTTTAAAGCATTACTTTTTTCCACCAGGAAATAAGAAAAGTAGAGGCAGGGCTATTCCTGTTATTTATATTCACTAAACCAATATCAGTCACATGAAACCAAACACCTTAAAAAGAAGTAAACAATTCATTTGCTGCTCAGTTCTCAAGAAATCATAAAATACAGAAGAAACTGAACTGTACAGTATTTATAAGATGCTTTAGACTTTGACCACGATAAATACTGGAGACAGGAAAACACTAAAAAAAAGTAAAATTCATGTCAGAGGGGACTATTCACACTTCGCTGGGTATTTTATGATCAGGTCCTTTTAATACCATACTCGTATCTGTTTGTTTGCTTATCATATAGATCATGCCAGTGCCAACCAAAAATCACTGATACATGTACAAAATGCTTAAACTTAACACTGCAAATGCTACACTCGAGCAGAGTATTTGAATTCTAATATTAATTCATTACTTGTCTATTTGCCAAACAAGTAAAATGTATTCTTATTTCTCCATTCCTCTAAACCAAAGTAAAACTTGGTTCCAATTTCATTAAACAAACTGCATCTTTTTAAATTTGAGGGCATTTCTCAAGGTCTTAAGACTTTAAAACATCTGATTCTAAAAACTGAAAGGCAAAGAATACTTTTGTCCCTGTGTTTCAGCTCAAGTCAAACGAAACCTAAACTAACTAAAATGAATTGGGGGTAGGGAGTTAAGTGCTTCTTTATACAAAATTATGAATTCAAAGCAATTTTTTTTTTACCTTTCAAACACAAAGTCTGTATTTCAAATAGCCAGACATGTCGCTGTAAAGAATTACACCAGAAATCCACATTTTATCCATCTTTATCATTAAATTCTGATATCTTCACTTAAGAAAGATATTATTACATAAAATTAAATAAGATACTTTTTTCACCCATTACACTGATTAAAAATTAAAATCCAATAACATCAAGTTGTTCTCTTAGAGAGACTACAGAGTGGTAAATTCTCTGAATCAGCGCTTCTTAGGATACAGGCTATTCACTATAGCATTATAAGTAAGAGAGAAAAACTAGAGCCCAAGTATCTAGCAATAAGGAAAATAGCCGAACAACTACATAATACCCGGACTACAGAAAACCATCAAATTAAAAGCGGTACAGTAGACCTAACCTTCCAACATGGCCACCTAAGTCCTGTGGTTACATGAAAAAGCAAAGTTGCAAAACATTTTGCAGAGTACTCATGTCAAAATACGCAAAATGACAAGCACAAAACCATAAATAACACTAAAAGAAACAGAAGTATATACACCAAACTGAAAACAACACTTGGTTTCTAGACAGAGAAAAGGTGGTGTCCATGGGAACATCAGCTGGAAGTGTACTGTTTTGTTGTGGCAAATCACTTGCTAGTTGATTAAAATGCATACACTGAAAAAGATATTACTCAAAAAAATTTTATGGGGCTTTAATAAAGAGCAGAGGAGGACTTCCCTGGTGGTCCAGTGGTTAGGAAACTGACTGGCAATGCAGGGGACATGAGTTTGATCCCTGCTCCAGGAAGATTCCACACGCCTCAACAATTAAGCCCACGCGCCAGAACCACAGAGCCCAGGAGCCTATAGTCCCTGCTCCACAAGAGAGGCACCAAAATGTGACCCCCGAGCACCTGAGCCAAGAGGAGCCCCAACTGCTATAACTGGAGAGAGCCTGCATGCAGCAGCAAAGACCCAGCACAGCCAAAAAATAACTAAATTATTATTTTTTTAAATAGTGGAAATGGTACTTCTCTGATGGCCTAGTGGTTAGGATTGCACTTCCACTGTGGGGACACGGGTTCAGTCCCTGGACAGGAAACTAAGACCGAATATGCTGCGTGGCATAGCCAAAAGGAGAAAACAAAGAGTATGGGGGAATTAAAAAATAAAATCTCCCTAATACAATCCAAACTGTCAGACTTTACTGCATGATAAAAGAAAAATGATCAAATATTACAATTTTAAAGTAGCTGTTCAACCATGCTCCAAAATAAATGTAGGACAAATTAAAGTTAATTAGGAAAAGAGAAAGTGGAGCATAATACTTATCTGATTTGACAGTAAGAGTTAATAAAGTTTTAAAAATATGCATATTAAAGCATGAATACTTCTTGTTTCTAATTGGTGCCATTATAAATGAGTTTTCTTTTCTCCTTTACACATTTCATATTTTTAAAGTTTTCTGAAGCATAGTGACTGCTTTTATAATAGAAAGAAAAGAGTTATCTTTAACTTTCATTTAAAAATATAATAAATTGTATAGAAACTCTAACTGATGCTATACATGTATGTGTGTTTACAACAGTCTTCCATACTTGGTGAACTTGTTCAGGCCAAGAAAAATAGTACACAAAACTTCAGGATGGAGGTCAAAAAGCAGAATATGCACAAATTACTACATTTAGTTTTCTAATTTTTCAAAATGACTGATCAAACCCTAACAGTTATGCAAACAAGCAGACCTGGTCTCTAGCATGTATCCTGCACCACATCCTCCAAATTATTAAAGAAAGGGTTCTTTGAGCTGAAGTCTCACCTTCCTTAAACAGATCTTTCTTACTGTGCCGTTAGTTTCAAGGCTTTTCTTTTTTTGAAGCAATATTCTAGGTACCTGGGTTCATTAAGCGCTTAACTATCCCAATCTCACCTGCTTTAATAATCAGGAAAAATTTTTTTAAGTTATCTTTAAAGTAATTTTCTAAGAGGTTTTAGGGTTGACAAGATGACCTAGAATTTCTATTCGGAGAAAAAAATTTTTCAAAGAAGCAGACAATATATCTACAGTTCAAATTTTGTGACTCAATTATTCACTGAATAAACATTTCCTGAGCATCTAATAAAACAGGGCCAAGTCTTAGGTCCTAAACTCACAAGAATAAAACTAGTGTTCACAACTCACTGAAGGAGAAAGACCAGGTAAATAGACTGGGTTGCAGAGCAACACTTAAAAGTGCTGAGAGAATTCAAGGGGGAGGGACCGGGTGAGATTGGGTTGGGGGGACACAGTGAAGGACAAGGGCCAGGACAAAGGAGGCCCATTTTAAACAGAGTGTTTAAACAAAATCTTAAAGCAGAGGCGTGCTACACATTCTAGGAAAATAGAACAAAACTCCAGGGTGCTCCGGAGAAGGAAACGGCAGCCCACTCCAGTATTCTCGCCTGGAGAAACCCAGGGACAGAGGACGGTCCATGGGATCATAAAGAGGCGGCACGACTGAGCCGCCGACAGCCAACGAGCTCTGCAGGGCAGGACTCAAACTGCTTGTGAATATCACTGTTCCCACAAACGCATGAGTGAAGGCCACTGAAAAGCCACCTTCACGGGTCTATGAAACTGGGCCTAAGAATTTCTGACACAAGCCACAGTCCCTCAAACAAAGGCATTGCTAAACACCAAAACTGTTAACCAATAATAAAATAACATTAACGAATAACAACCGAACAAGCTCAAGCCTCCAACAGCCTAACTGGAAAAGGAGAGGATCCTTTTGACAGGTCACGTGCACCTCCTGACCTCCCAGAGGTCACAGCACTCCCAGAGGGGCCACAGACCAGCAGCAAGGCTCTCAGGGCTGGAGACGGCTCTCCTGCAGGCCAGGCATCCACCGGGTGCTGCTCTCTGCATGCTGCCGGCGGACGAGCCAAGGGAGACTAGCTCCCGGGCAGGTATGTGTCCGACCTGGACAGCTGCCAGCTATCCCACTCGAAGTATCCAGGGGCCAAGTCCAGCCCAGCCCCACGCCCGGAGCCCAGGCGGCAGCGCCTTCTGTTTGCACTCCAGAGCTGACCTGCAGGCACTCTTCCCTACCTGCTGATAACCAGACAGGAATTCGCTCAGTCCAGTAGCTGTGCAGCCTCCAGCCTGACCACTGGCAACCCAGCAACCACAAGCTTCAAGTCCTGGGAGGATCATATTTACTGGAGAGAGCACATGGTCTCTTGGGACAGAAACTAAGGACTGCAAAACAGCACCTCCTTTACCATGTATAAATGATAATACTAAGCATCACTCTTGCACGGTTTAGAGCACAATAATCCCCCAAGGTTTCAGGGAAGGGGGATGTTAAAGGATAAAGGGAGAGAATTCCCGGACACTCCCGTGGTTAGACTCCAAGGGTGCAGGTTCAATTCCTGGCTGGGGAACTAAGATCCTGCAAGCCGTAAGAGTCAGCTCTCAAAAAAGGCGAAGGGGAAAACTTGGTTTCTCTAAATTACAACACAAAATTCTATCCATTACTTAAGAAGCCATTTTTTGAAAGGTAAAAAAACAAAACACCCATGATGCTTAGTATATTTCAATATTTACAGATCTCAATAGCCACGTAAAATACTAATTACATTCATTCTCTAACATTGGTTTTAAAAAGAATCTTAAAGGATATTAGCAGTTTGGTGGCATAAAGTTATGCAAATAAATAAAAAGAATGTCAAAAATAAAAGGCAAGTTTTTTCAAACTGTTGGATTATAAGAAGGAAATCTAACAATTCTTTAAATTTGCACAGGGCTATAATTTATATCTGAGCTTCCCTGGTGGCTCAGACAGTAAAGAATCTGCCTGCAATGCAGGAAACCCAGGTTCAGTCCCTGGGTCAGGAAAATCCCCTGGAGAACGAAATGGCAACCCACTCCAGTATTCTTGCCTGGAGAATCCCATGGACAGAGGAGCCTAACAGGCTATAGTCCATGGGGTTGCCAAGAGTGGGACATGACTGACTGACTAACACAAAATTAGTATAAATTCATTAATCCCAGTTGGCGCAAAAATACTGGATTATCATGCTTTTAAATTATATCCTTAGAAAAATACACAATTCACAACCATTTTGTTGTACAAAATTAAAAAACAATAAATATATATTACATGTTATCTGTAATACCTAAATAAGAACACATTTGCCTTGGGCTATAAATAGACATTCATCAACTTAAGTTACCAAGTAATTATTAAGTGGGGCTACAACACTTTAGTATCTAAGGGTAGTTATTTTTCTTTATACAGCAACAATATTCAGAGGACCCAACTCATAAATTTCCAGGTATAGAAATGAAATTTCTCAAATCATTGTACAAAACATGGAAATGCATGTAATTTCCATTTTTAAGGACTTCCAAAAAGGACATGGGGGAGAGGGGTTTAATTTCATTTTTGTGAAGAATATATACACAGGCACATAAGAAAACAAAATATCATCCAACAAAATGCCAACAATAGTGATTATCTCAATGTGATAGAAAGATTGAGGATTCTTAACTTCATGTTGTTATGTGGATTCTGCACCATGAACCAACCATGGGTTAATTCATAAGGAGGAAAAGAGCATAAAAGAGAATGGATTAGTCAACAAAGGTACTCCACAACCATCTTAATGTTTCAGCTCCACTTGCACTGTTCTTCCTCACATCCTTCCCCATCACATGCTCTCAAAGCACCCACAGAGCTTGTCCATTCAAGTCCTGCCATAGGATTGTCTATGTCCCTGCTAGAACACAAGTGTAATGATGGGAGATCATGTCCACATTGATCAGCAATGCATCTCTACAACTTGGCATAGTGCCCCGACGCAGTAGGCTGACAAGTGACTGAAGGTAAATCAACGAACATCCTGAAAGATGATGCTGTGCAAGTGCTGCAATCAATATGCCGACACATTTGGAAAACTCAGCAGTGGCCACAGGACTGGAAAAGGTCTGTTTTCATTCCAATCCCAAAAAAAGGCAATGCCAAAGAATGTTCAAACTACCACACAATTGCACTCATCTCACATGCTAGCAAAGTAATGCTCAAAATTCTCCAAGCCAGGCTTCAACAGTACATGAACTGTGAAGTTCCGCTGGATTCAGAAAAGACAGAGGAACCAGAGATCAAATTGCCAACATCTGCTGGATCATAGAAAAACAAAGAGAGTTCCAGAAAAACATCTACTTCTGCTTTATTGACTATGCAAAAGCCTTTGACTGTGTGGATAACAAACTGGAAAATTCTTAAAAGAGATGGGTATACAAGACCACCTGACCTGCCTCCTGAGAAATCCATATGCAAGTCAAGAAGCATAGTTAGAACTGGAGTACGTCAAGGCTGTATATTGTCACCCTGCTTATTTAACTTATATGCAAGTCAAGAAGCATAGTTAGAACTGGAGTACGTCAAGGCTGTATATTGTCACCCTGCTTATTTAACTTATATGCAAAGTACATCCTGTGAAATGCTGGGCTAGATGAAGCACAAGCTGGAATCAAGACTGCCCAGAGAAATATCAATAACCTCAGATATGCAGATGATACTACCCTTATGACAGAAACTGAAGAGGAACTAAAGAACCTCTTGACGAAAGTGAAAGAGGAGAGTGAAAAAGTTGGCTTAAAACTCAACATTCAAAAAATGAAGATCATGGCATCTGATCCTATCACTTCATGGCAAATAGAGGAGGAAACAACGGAAACAGTGACAGACGATTTGGGAGAGGGGGCTCCAAAATCACTGCAGATGGTGACTGTGTTGTAGCCACGCGTTCTGGAAAACAAACTCACTTGGAAGGACAATGCAGATAGTGGAGTGCAGTTTATTACACCGGCGGGCCCAAGGCAGAGTCCCCTCTTAGCCAAGGACCCCAACCAGTTTTTGTGAAAACCTTATATTCCCTAAGTGTACGTGCTCAAACCCACCTCCCCAAATTCCTTGAATCTAGTCTGAACAAATCAAAGTTTGTATGTCATTTCCATCGATACAGGGCACATAGCCCAAGATGGAGTCCTATTTGCAAGATGGAACCTGTTCTGTCTGTCTCCTACTTCAACTGCAGTAATGAAATTAAAAGACGCTTGCTCCTTGGAAGAAAAGCTATGACCTATCTAGATAGCATATTCAAAAGGAGAGACACTACTTTGCCTACAAAGGTCCATCTAGTCAAAGCTTTAGTTTCTCCAGTAGTCATGTACGGATGTGAGAGTTGGACTATAAGGAAAGCTAAGCACCGAAGAATTGATGCTTTTGAACTGTGGTGTGGAGAAGACTCTTGAGAGTCCCTTGGACAGTAAGGAGGTCCAACCAGTCAATTCTAAAGGAGATCAGTCCTGAATATTCATTGGAAATACTGATGCTGCAGCTTAAACTCCAATACTGTGGTCACCTGATGCAAAGAACTGACTCACTTGAAAAGACCCTGATATTAGGAAAGACTGAAGGCAAGAGGACAAGGGGATGACAGAGGATGAGATGGTTGGATGGCATCACCGACTCAACGGACATGAGTCTGAGCAAGCTCCAGGAGTTAGTGATGGACAGAGAGGCCTGGTGTGTTGCAGTCCATGGGGTCATCAAGAGTTGGACACGACTGAACAACTGAACTGAAACTGAACCTGAATGAACATACTGGTCTAACTCCCTCAGAATGCAACTCAAGCAAGATTTCCTCTGTTTCCACTAAAAAACGCTGTCTGATAAGTGATCATTGTCTTCTGTATTTGAAAACATGTCTGAATCACATCATTCTTCTTCTTTTTCAATTTAATCAATTTCAATTCCCTGAAATTTTCTCCAAATACGTGGCTCTTATTCTGAACCCTAGTTTCTTCACAATGGTTCAGTTGCAAAGTTTAGGATTCATAAGCCAAACATTTGAATTCTTATACCCAACCAGTTTTTGTGAAAACCTTATATTCCCTAAGTGTACGTGCTCAAACCCACCTCCCCAAATTCCTTGAATCTAGTCTGAACAAATCAAAGTTTGTATGTCATTTCCATCGATACAGGGCACATAGCCCAAGATGGAGTCCTATTTGCAAGATGGAACCTGTTCTGTCTGTCTCCTACTTCAACTGCAGTAATGAAATTAAAAGACGCTTGCTCCTTGGAAGAAAAGCTATGACCTATCTAGATAGCATATTCAAAAGGAGAGACACTACTTTGCCTACAAAGGTCCATCTAGTCAAAGCTTTAGTTTCTCCAGTAGTCATGTACGGATGTGAGAGTTGGACTATAAGGAAAGCTAAGCACCGAAGAATTGATGCTTTTGAACTGTGGTGTGGAGAAGACTCTTGAGAGTCCCTTGGACAGTAAGGAGGTCCAACCAGTCAATTCTAAAGGAGATCAGTCCTGAATATTCATTGGAAATACTGATGCTGCAGCTTAAACTCCAATACTGTGGTCACCTGATGCAAAGAACTGACTCACTTGAAAAGACCCTGATATTAGGAAAGACTGAAGGCAAGAGGACAAGGGGATGACAGAGGATGAGATGGTTGGATGGCATCACCGACTCAACGGACATGAGTCTGAGCAAGCTCCAGGAGTTAGTGATGGACAGAGAGGCCTGGTGTGTTGCAGTCCATGGGGTCATCAAGAGTTGGACACGACTGAACAACTGAACTGAAACTGAACCTGAATGAACATACTGGTCTAACTCCCTCAGAATGCAACTCAAGCAAGATTTCCTCTGTTTCCACTAAAAAACGCTGTCTGATAAGTGATCATTGTCTTCTGTATTTGAAAACATGTCTGAATCACATCATTCTTCTTCTTTTTCAATTTAATCAATTTCAATTCCCTGAAATTTTCTCCAAATACGTGGCTCTTATTCTGAACCCTAGTTTCTTCACAATGGTTCAGTTGCAAAGTTTAGGATTCATAAGCCAAACATTTGAATTCTTATTTACTATCTATTATAACTGGAGGAATAGACATAATTTTATACAAAATCTGGGCAAATTCAATCAAGTGTTTATAATATCCTCCAAACATAAACATCCTGCCCTCTCAGAATGTGAAATTTCAAGTTTCTAAGACCTTCTTTCATTTTCCTCTTTCACTACCATCACTAGTATAGTATTTTCACCAGTGGTATTATTTTACTTTTTACAGATTCTATGCCATAATCATGACAACTTCTTACTCTGTTTTTAAGAGACATATATAGATAAATGTATAGTTACTTCCTAACCTCACATAATCAATTTAAATTTTTTTTGCAAAGTCAAATAAATATAATTAAAATCCAAATCCTTGAACAAGGTAATTGGACAATTTGCTTTAATTATCTGTATGTTTCCTAAAATCACAAGATCGCTAACACGGTTCATATATCATCTCAAAACTCTGGAATTTCATTAAGGCCCCAATATCACCTTTACCTTATAAAAACTTGTGATGACCTAATGTCTACCTGACAGGAAAAAAAAAATGCAATAAGCTGTGAAACTTCTCAATACTCTGCCTCTCCAACCAAAAACACATCTGCAACTTCATCCACTTCTGAACAGACCTGACTTCTCCACACATGATTGTGACTCCATGAGTTCCCAGCCCTTCAGAATCCCAGTGCTCCAAGCTGTCTCTGAACCCATTTCAGTCATTTCCTCATCACTACCTTTTCTTCATCAGATATAATCTCTTTATCTTACACAATTTAGAGTTCCCTGATGGCTCAGACAGAGTCTGCCTGCAAGGCAGGAAAGCTGGGTTTGGTCCCTGGGTCAGGAAACTTTCCTGGAGAAGAGAATCCCCCTACCCACTCCAGTATTCTTGCCTGAGAATTCCATGGACAGAGGAACATGGCGAGCTACAGTCCATGGGGTCTCTGTCCACAGAATTTTCCAGGCAAGAATACTGGAGTGGGTTGCCATTTCCTACTCCAACAAATACTAAACAGAGCGTAACAAATATTTAATGCTATAATAATAAACAACATGATAAAATTATTTCTGGCCACCTTTTCAAAAACATACCTCTTTATGTATATTTCATGACAATCTCTCTCTAGTGTATCTTTATGGCAAACTAATTAACATATCTTACAGCAATAATTTACTTCTAACCTCTATTCATTCTGAGACTCACAATCTCCTTGAGAGTAAAAAATAGATTATCTCCATCTGGAGCAAATCTTTCATAAGATAAAGAAAAATTCTTGTATTTAAACTCAGATTCAAAACAGAGCAGATTATTGGGATCTCAATATTCTATAAATATAGATAAAAGATTACTTATGCATTTTGCAACACATATGGCCTTTAAAAAGCTAACAACACAATACCTGTGGAGACAAAATATGATTTCTGTAGTAAATTTGTTATCAGTTGCAATGAATTGCTATTAATTTGAGTGGAATCTACAAATCATATGCTATTTTTTTAAATCATATGCTATTTTACAACTACCACATTTGCTAATTTACATCAGAATAAATATTTTCATTGTTTCACTAATTATTTATATTTTCTACTCAAGTTAAATTTCAGTATTTCACATGAAAATAGTTACACATCACTCAATAATGAATTAAAGATGATGATCCAATAAAATTAATGCAGCCAAAACAAGTGTCTAGAAGGACAATTCAAACTGATATGACTCCTGTGGGAAGGGATAGAAAGAGCATTTTACATTTTACTTCGAATTATTCTGATGCCATTAATGATACATAGAAGGCAAAATAAATAGTGAACTTAGAGAAGACAGTAGAGATCAGAATCATATCTAAAATATTTTTGCACTGTTTTAACATTCACTGAGTTTTCCCAAAATAAAATATCACATAAATTGAGAGAAGACTGTCTTTCATCTGGATTCTCACCAAAGATGTGTATTATTTTGGAGAATATTCTATTACAGAGCAATGCTGATCATATGTTAGTCTAAGTTGAAGTAGCTGCATTCATGACTGTTTCATATATGGATGTTAGCAATGGATTATTTTGTTCTGTATTATAGTACAGGAGAATCTAAGCCTTCACATACTGAAGTATGCATAGTAATATGTAATTAATATAAATATCTTTAATTTATATAATATAAATATATTTGTGATAAATACATAATTTAATAATGACTTTTTATGTAACATCACTATATTTTTAATTATGCATGCATATACATATGCATATACATGTATGTGTAGGTTAATTCAGTGTAGTAAATGGGGTTTTACAATTGTTTTGAAAAGGGGGTCCCAAGCCTGACGGAATACAGAATCACTAGTATTAAGTAAACGAGAATGGGACTGAGGCCAGAAACAAGGCATTTTAAAGGATGAATGAAAAAGAAAGGGACAATGGGGAAGAGGAGACAGAAAGGGAGCACCCTGGGAGACAGTATGTTGCCAAAGGAGAAGGAAGTCTGAACAAGAAGATGCTGTCCTCATCATCAGCTGCTTCAGAAGAGGCTGACACTGGAAGGAAGCTGATGGATTTGCAAGCGGGAAGGGCAATGGCGATCTGGGAGCGGGGTCTGCTGAAGCAGAAACAACACTGCAGTGAGCAAAAGGGTGAACACAAGAAAAACAGAAAACAGCGCACAGAGAATTTGCTAGTAAGGGAAAGAGAAAGCAAAAGAGCACAGAGATGACAGGGTCTCAGAGGAGGGTGGGTTTGTTTCTGGCTTTGCTGGTTAGGCTAGGAAAAAAACCCATGAGAGGTTAATTCAGACTTAGTTTAGTTACTAATTACAAAGCATTAAGAAATATTCTCTCCTACAAATTGAAATGCTTCTAGATGAGACATTATTTTTTTTTAAAAAAAGGTAAAATAAGGTTAACAATGAGCTGTTAATTGCTGAATCTGAGTGGTACAAAGTGGTTCACATGCTCTTTTCTGAATACGCTTAAAACTTTACACAATAATATTATTTTTAAAAGAAATACACTCCAAAAGATGCTCAATTATTTTTCGATTTTCTATATAATCATATCCTGCACCATCTCAAATGTTAAGCTGATGATACTCATTTTTACTAAGGTACATAGAGGTTTCTCTTAGTAGTAATTAGACATAATTGCTAAATTATCTTAATTTGTCACCCAATCTTCCATCTGATCACAGCAAGCCATTTCATAGCCAACTAGCTGAAAAAAAGGGAGAAGGCAACGGCACCCGACTCCAGTACTCTTGCTTGGAAAATCCCATGGACAGAGGAGCCTGGTAGGCTGCAGTCCATGGGGTCGCTCAGAGTCAGCATAACTTAAGTGACTTCACTTTCATGTATCACTTTCATGCATTGGAGAAGGAAATGGCAACCCACTCTAGTGTTCTTGCCTGGAGAATCCCAGGGATGGGGGAGCCAGTTGGGCTGCCGTCTACGGGGTCGCACAGAGCTGGACACGACTGAAGCAGTTTAGTAGCAGCAGCAGCGTAGTTGCTTTACAATGTTGTGTTAGTATCTACTGTACAATGAAGTGAGGCAGCTATGTCTTTACGTATATTTCCTCCCCCTTGGAGGAGTCCCCAGCCCACCCCCACTCCTCATGCACCCCCCTAACTCCCACCCCACCCCTCCAGACTGCCACAGGGTACCGAGCTGAGCTCCCTCAGCTATACACCAGGTTCCCACTAGCTATGTGTTTCACACGTGGCAGTGCACGTTCGTCCATCCCACTCACTCAGTTTACCAGCGCCCCCACTCCCTTGGCGTCCACACATTTATTCTCTACATCTGTGTCTCCTTCTGCTTTGCAGACAGGTTCAGCTGCACTATTTTTCTAGATCCCACATATATGTATTAATACATGGTACATGTTTTTCTCTTTCTGACTTACTTCACTCTGTATGACAGACTCTAGGTCCAGCCACATCACTAAAAATGACCCAATATCATTCCTGTTTAGCTGAGTAGTATTCCATGGCATACATGTAGCACATCTTCTTTATCCCTTCCTCTATCGATGGACATTTAGATTACTTCCACGTCCTAGCTACTGTAAATAGTGCTGCAATTCCTCAACTTCTTGACAAGGAGTCTGAATTAAATTAACTGGAAGGTAAAGTCTGATGCTGGGAAAGACTGAAGGCTGGAGGAGAAGGGGATGACAGAGGATGAGATGGTTGGATGGCATCACTGACTCAAAGGATATGAGTTTGAGTAAACTCTGGGAGTTAGTGATGGACAGGGAGGCCTGGCATGCTGCAGTCCATGGGGTCGCAAAGAGTCAGACATAACTGAATTAAACTGAACTGAACTGAACTGAACTGAATGTCTAATTCTAACTCTCCAGGCATCTCCACGTCAGATCTATAGAAAACCTGAACATGATGATCTAGACCAGCAGTTCCCCAAGTGTGGCCAAAGGACCGCTGGAGATTCTGAGACCCTCGCAGACAGTCAACACAGCAAAACAATTTTCAAAGTGATATTGAGGCATCTGCCCTAATAATGAGAACCAATGATGGGCAAAACTTTTACCACTTCAGCTAGAATAAAGGCAGGGGAACCCAACTGTACCAATGGCCACGGCTGCCACAGTAAAAAGGAGGCTGCCTCACTGAACAGCACCTCTGATGTGAAGCTAGAGATTATCGCACCAAGGAAGTAAGTCAGAAAGACAAAAACAAATATCACATAACATCACTAACATATGGAATCTAAAATATGACACAAACTAACCCATCTGAACCCATCTATGAAACAGATTCACAGACACACAGAACAGACAGGTGGCTGCCAAGGGGGAGAGAGCTGGTGGAGGGACGGAGGGGAGGCTGGGGTCAGAGGACACAAGCTTTCATATACAGAATGGATAAACAAGGTCCTACCGTGCAGCACTGGGAACTATACTCAGTATCTTATGATAAACCACAGTGGAAAAGAATATGTGTGTGTGTGTGTATATATATGACTGAATCACTTTGCTGTACAACAGTTATACAATATTGTAAATCAACTATATTTCAATAAAAACAATACCTCCAAAGTTGTTGCTGTTGTTGTCGAGTCACTCTGACTCCTTTGTGACCCCATGGGCCGTAGCCTGCCAGACTCCTCTTCCATGGGATTCTCCAGGCTAAAACACTGGAGTGTGTTGCCATCTCCATCTCCTGGGGAGCTTCCCCACCCAGGAATCGAACCTTCATCTCCTACACTGACAGGCAGATTCTTTACCACTGAGCCACCAGAGAAGCCCCAATTTTTTGACGCTTTGATCCTCAAATATAAATCTGTCATATAAATGAGGATGGTACACAAATTACTTCCACTGTAAAACGAAGTATGGTGTTGCCCCAAGGAAAACATTCACGAGAGTGTTTGAGTTATCATCTTCAGACTGACGTTTTTTCATGAAATATTCTTTTCACTGGAAAGAATGACTAACAAACCTTGGTTACTTATAACAAACCTTGACTACCAAACACTTGAGTTTTTGGTAGACAAGTTTTGTTTTTCTGAGTGAAACCTGTCACATCAAGGAAAGCAACTGGCAGTATCTGTTAACAATGATAAAATTCAAATGAAAACAGAATCTGGGAAAACCTGTATGTGTCACCTTGAACATAAAAAATTTATCCTGTATTAGTACAAACACTTGACTTTTTGATGAGATTACTTATATTTTGAAGGTCTGCATAACTCAGGGAAATAGTATGTTCCAAATGACCATTACATTATATTGTGAAATTACATATGAGAAGACCCATTTAAAGTGCAAAACTGAATAACACATTTTAATGTCACAAGATACAAAAAATTTACTGATACGGTTTAAAATTTCACTTGGGACTTTAAGAAATTACCACTTGTTTAGCTGTGATGAATGACTGAAGCATATATACACAACTAACTGAAAAGGTCAAATTAATACTTCCTTCCCCAACAAGGTATCTGTAGGAAGCCAGACTTTCTTCATCCACAGTTCAATCAAAAAAAAAAAAAAATCAAAATAATGCAACAGAATGAATCATGAGCAGATATGACAATCGAGCTATCTTCCATTGTCAGACATTAAGGAGTTTTACAAAAGTGTAAAACAGTGGCACTCTTTTCACTAACTGGTGTTTTGGAAAATGTTTTTCATAAAACATGTTATTTCTGCTAAAATGCATGCCTTTTTTCTTTTTAAATAGATTAAATATTTTTAAAATTTCTAATACAGCAAATATCAATAAATATAGCTAAACAGATAAGCAAAGTCTTTACAGAGACCTCAATAATTAAAGAGTATAAAGGAGTCCTAAGACCCAAGATCTGCTTGATCTAAATAAAACCTCACCAAATCATTTGCTGGCAGTTCACACACTTGAGTCATTCACCATCTAGGAAGAGCAGCGGAGCATGAAAGAAGATACACATATATTACATAACCAGTGACGAATACTATAACACAACATGCTTCCACAACAGTAAACTGGGGAAAGCTACTTTCAAAGATTTAACTCAAGCAGGTTCTGAGAGATGGGTAAGCCTGGCTAAAGCAAAGTATTCCAGACAAAGGCCTGTTTGAAGTGGAGAAGGGAGATGCGAGAACCGGGATGTGTCTGGGGAACAGGTCTATGGGGCCTGGGCACCAGACAATGCCAAAGTGTGACGGAGGCTGAGGTGAAAAGTGGGCCAAGAGATCAGTCCACAAAGAGTGTCAAATCCCACAATAAACGTCCGGACTTGCCAGTGTAAGTATTAGTACAAACACTTGACTTTTTGATGAGATTACTTATATTTTGAAGGTCTGCATAACTCAGGGAAATAGTATGTTCCAAATGACCATTACATTATATTGTGAAATTACATATGAGAAGACCCATTTAAAGTGCAAAACTGAATAACACATTTTAATGTCACAAGATACAAAAAATTTACTGATACGGTTTAAAATTTCACTTGGGACTTTAAGAAATTACCACTTGTTTAGCTGTGATGAATGACTGAAGCATATATACACAACTAACTGAAAAGGTCAAATTAATACTTCCTTCCCCAACAAGGTATCTGTAGGAAGCCAGACTTTCTTCATCCACAGTTCAATCAAAAAAAAAAATAAATCAAAATAATGCAACAAAATGAATCATGAGCAGATATGACAATCGAGCTATCTTCCATTGTCAGACATTAAGGAGTTTTACAAAAGTGTAAAACAGTGGCACTCTTTTCACTAACTGGTGTTTTGGAAAATGTTTTTCATAAAACATGTTATTTCTGCTAAAATGCATGCCTTTTTTCTTTTTAAATAGATTAAATATTTTTAAAATTTCTAATACAGCAAATATCAATAAATATAGCTAAACAGATAAGCAAAGTCTTTACAGAGACCTCAATAATTAAAGAGTATAAAGGAGTCCTAAGACCCAAGATCTGCTTGATCTAAATAAAACCTCACCAAATCATTTGCTGGCAGTTCACACACTTGAGTCATTCACCATCTAGGAAGAGCAGCGGAGCATGAAAGAAGATACACATATATTACATAACCAGTGACGAATACTATAACACAACATGCTTCCACAACAGTAAACTGGGGAAAGCTACTTTCAAAGATTTAACTCAAGCAGGTTCTGAGAGATGGGTAAGCCTGGCTAAAGCAAAGTATTCCAGACAAAGGCCTGTTTGAAGTGGAGAAGGGAGATGCGAGAACCGGGATGTTCTGGGGAACAGGTCTATGGGGCCTGGGCACCAGACAATGCCAAAGTGTGACGGAGGCTGAGGTGAAAAGTGGGCCAAGAGATCAGTCCACAAAGAGTGTCAAATCCCACAATAAACGTCCGGACTTGCCAGTGTATTAAATCGGTAAACAGGGACTCTCACTGAGGAAGAGATTACTACAGTCAGATTTCTACTCTGAACTGGAACTCTAAAGGCAATGCACAGGGCAGCCCGTACGCCAAGGGCAAAGGCCAAACGCAGGGAGCCGTGCAGGAGAGCAGGCGTGGGGCTGCACCTGGTCCCGGGCGCTCAGGGGTCATTTCCACGGTTCATGAAGACGTCTGTGCAGCATCAGTTTGGAAAGGGTGCTCAAGATAACACAGAAAGTAATCTGAGGGGAAAGCCGCATGCAATGAGAGCTGATACAGTATCAGAAATAAGAACAGAGTGAGTAGAGCAAAGTGCCAAGCGCAGATTTTATGAGACAGGAGCAGTAAAGGCATGGGCGGAGAAAACCAAGCGGCGAAAACCAGGCCTCAAACGCTGGAGATCCGGGAGAGCGCAGGAGCACAGGCGCTGAGGAGGCAGCGTCCAAGGCAGACGCAGCAGCAGCAGCAGCTGAAGAGGCTGGAAAAGAAGAGCGATCTAAATGAGGCCACTGGATCTATTAACTAGGAGGTTACAGAGCAGTCTCTGTTGAGTGTGCAGGGAGAGAACACAGATCACAGTGCAACTGGGTTCACAGCCTCATTAGCAAGGTATTAGGTACAGGGAATAAATATTTTCCTCAGGACTGCATGAGACTGTGTTCCAAACCAACAGTCTGTCTGCTTTTCAAACTTAACAACTGTTTCATGAACTCTCACTCTAAACTTTATCTGTTATTTTTAGAGAATGTATTTCAGACTCATGTAAAACACTCACTTTGGCATTTAAACAGAACACTAACATTTACCTAATAAACGTTTATGACACAAAAAGAATTTACTATATATTTAACCTCAATCTTTGTCTAGATAAGCTACTAAAGTACATTTTAGTACAAATACAACAAACAGCACTTAATAAACCCATTTTATTCAATCCCTTTTTATTAACAGTATCAAGCACAGTATGAAGTCAAACTCAATTCAGGCATATTCATATGAAATGTGTGTTTAGCCGGGTCTGTGTTTATACAAAGGTCATATGTGAAAGATCCAGACTTATTAGTATAATCTAGAAAACAATCATTTGTTTTACAAAAAGATTCTTCCCTTTACAAAAGAAGTCACTTATTTGGATCCTTTAAACAAGCAGCTTTTCAAGGATAACAAAAAATTACAATTTAGTTATTTAACTTATACAAAACTTGACAGCAATACATTTGTTTAAAGCAAATTAATAAGGTAAGTGAAGGGGTAGTGGTTAAGGAGTTTAAAATGTCATCTAGCCTCTATAGGCCCACAAGGTCTCCCCTGCCATCAGTCCGAGGAGAGGCTGGGGCCCTGTGAAGAACAGGAATTAGTGGGTGGGGACGCCCGAACACATCACAGGGGACCTATCCGCCCTGGACGAGAAACCACGCCACTGCTGCTGAGGGTCAGGATGTCACCACCCTCGTTTAGACAGAGAAGGACACAATGGCTTAATCCTCAAAGCCGAAAGTCTTCAAAGGAACACACAGAGGAAACCGAGATTCTAAACGGGACAGAGGCTCCGGATCCAGAGCACCTGGAGACACCTTCAGCCCTGGCCCACTACATGTCACCTAGGCAAGCTGCTAGACCTCGGGCTTCTCAGCTACAAAAGGAGGGGAGAAGAGCCACCTCACAGGCCCACGTTAGAATTCATGAGGAAAGGACTAGAGGGCTCGCAAAGCGGTGGCAAGTCACGGGCCCCCGGGAGCTATCAGAACTGAACTGTGTGGGAGAGTCCTTCTGGGCCCGCTCCTTCAATCATCACCAAGAGACACTGCAGTCTTTTGCTGTTCAGGCATGCTGAAGTACTCAGGTGTCTGTAGGTCCCGAAACAGTCTAGGTCAATGTTGCCAAACAGCGGGATCCAGAGAAGGGGACCAAAGTGCATGAGATTCTGGGCCAGTTCCAGGCACGCTGTTAATAAACAGCCCATTTTCTGACACACTAACATTCCATGCAGCCATCAAGCTATCTCCACGTATGCTAATAACTCGTGAAAATCATCACAGCATACAACTGCTTTATAAATTCCTAATTTATGCTGACGCCCACCCTCGTTTCAAAAGCAAACTCATCAGTAGAATCTGTCTCTATAAAATACAAAATTCTGACTCAAATTTTATTCTCTGACTTATGGGTCGGCCAAAAAACCATCTGAAGTGAATCTGGTCATATGCTCAAGTTCATTCAGTTCTCTTCCTCCACTCCCCCTCACCACCACATCTGATAGAAAATCTTTCTTCTCTGTCCATGGGATTTTCCAGGCAACAAAGCTGGAGCAAGTTGCCGTTTCCTCCTCCAGGGGACCTTCCCCATCCAGGAACCAAACCCGTCTCCTGCGTCTCCTGCACTGGCAGGCGGATTCTTCACCACTAGCACCCCTGGGAATCTTCACACTAATACAAACCTCCTCATTAGCAACTGGATACAAAGCAACTATTTTTACACTTCAAAATAGTTTTCTCCATCATCTCAGCAGCCAAGACAAGCTACTGTTCTGTTTGCAACCTCAAGCACAACAGATACATCAATCATCTTCCTCTTCTCATCTTCAACTCAATAATGACAGACCAGAAACACAGAGAAAGTAATTCATTCCCTCTCAAAACACATACACATGCATACTTTGTTCTTCCCCAAAATACCAAAAGGATAACAGACAGCAAATCATGCCCACAAACCAAAACACAGCTGTTTCATCTAATTTTAGAAAAAAAATAACAAGGAAAGGGAGAAAAGTTCTCTCTGGAATAACTCAATCCTCAAATCAAGGAAATTCAAAGAGCATAACAAGGAAAAGCCAACAGCCTCAATCCTTTCCTGCGGGATACTAATTCTATCAGCATCAAATCAAAATAAACAATATGCTTTCAGAAGATTTCACAAAAGTTTGAACTCGCTCCTTTCAGAAAAAGGCTCACTTACAGAAAAAAAAAAAAATCTAAACATATGATTTCCAAGCACAGGTGTGATTTTGTTTACCCCAAACCTGCTTATTTTTTTGACCATACTCTTTTAAAGACAAGCTGAGAAACTTATACTCTTCATTTGTATGTTAAAGTTTCATACCTAGGTATTGGTTACTGATTAATTTGCTCTTTTTTTGGAAGCTCTGAATAAGACCCAGTCTCGGTTCAGTTCAGTCGCTCAGTCGTGTCCAACTCTTTGTGACCCCATGAACGGCAGCACGCCAGGCCTCCCTGTCCATCACCAACTCCCGGAGTTCACTCAGACTCACATCCATTGAGTCTGTGATGGCATCCAGCCATCTCATCCTCTGTCGTCCCCTTCTCCTCCTGCCCCCAATCCTTCCCAGCATCAGAGTCTTTTCCAGTGAGTCAAGTCTTCGCATGAGGTGGCCAAAGTACTGGAGTTTCAGCTTTAGCATCATTCCTTCCAAAGAAATCCCAGGGCTGATCTTCAGAATGGACTGGTTGGATTTCTTTGCAGTCCAAGGGATTCTCAAGAGTCTTCTCCAACACCACAGTTCAAAACCATCAATTCTTCGGCGCTCAGCCTTCTTCACAGTCCAACTCTCACATCCATACATGACTACTGGAAAAACCATAGCCTTGACTAGATGGACCTTAGTTGGCAAAGTAATGTCTCTGCTTTTGAATATGCTATCTAGGTTGGTCATAACTTTCCTTCCAAGGAGTAAGCGTCTTTTAATTTCATGGCTGTAGTCACGATCTACAATGATTTTGGAGTCCCCAAAAATAAAGTCTGACACTGTTTCCACTGTTTCCCCATCTATTTCCCATGAAGTGATAGGACTGGATGCCATGATCTTCGTTTTCTGAATGTTGAGCTTTAAGCCAACTTTTTCACTCTCCTCTTTCACTTTCAGCAAGAGGCTTTTTAGTTCCTCTTCGCTTTCTGCCATAAGAATAGTGTCATCTGCTGCTGCTTAATCTGAATAAAATCTTGGACTCTTTTCAGTGGAACTCGTAAGAGGGGAAATATAAATTATTCTAATTGCCTTGTCTCGAGTAATGCTCATAAACTAGCGACCTTCACGCCATCTCTTTAAGGCAGGAAATCTTTTTCTTTAGTAATCGTCAGGAATCTATCCAAAGTGAAGAGCAGAGGTTTAAACTTTTAGCCAGAATTCAGATTAACCAGGTAATGTTGGCATTAGCAGAAGGCAGCTGTATAATACAGTACACTGTGACAGATTCATACAGAAATTTAATGTGTCTTTAAAAGGACTTGGGGAAGAAGAACAATTATTTCATAATAGTCCTACTTCTATGACCCGTATTCTGGTGTTCCTGCTATCAGTCCAAGTGAATAGAAGTATAAATTCCAGAAGGCAATATTATCTTGCCATAATATTTTAAACTTAATCGGTAAAAAAATTTTTTAATGAGAAACATTCATTCTATCAAACTAAGACTAACTAATGAAGAAAATTTCAAAAGACTTACTAAGGCATAACAACACATGAATAAAAGTGCTTTATGTTAACCTGCCTAGGTTATGTTTTTCATCAGGCTATATGATCATTAAATTTCCTAATTGTCTGATTAAATGAGAAAGTATTTTCTAAAAGCATGTAAAAGACAGACAGTCTCAAGCACTTTGCCGACACATCACAAAGCTAGAAATTATTTAAAATACACCAAGGCAATGCAACAAAATCCCAGTTTCCAACTGAGGCCTGAGTTGTTTACTTGCTCCACTGCACCCCCTTCCCTCTTCTGCTCCACTCCTGCCCAAGGCTCCCTACTCAGAGCCATGTTAGCTGGTCTCCCCAGCTGCCTGGTAACAGAGGCCACCGGCCAAGAACCAGAAGACAGAGGCCCCGGGAACCTCCCTGCTCCCCGCCTTGAAGCCTGGGCTCCCACCTGCCCTCTTCCTCGAGGCCAGCTCTCTACTCCCAGATCTCTGGAGAACTGAGGGCTTCTCACCACTGATATCTCCTGGGTACCTCCCCACTCCATGTCTGCTTCTAACCCCTGCAGTCTCTGCAGGCACCATCCAGGATGGAATCTCTTCCTGCTGGGACCTCACCTGCTGTGGCCAACAAGCCCAAGACTGGTTATTCAGAAACAGTGCATTATCTAAAGAAATCCAGCTAAAAAGTTTTAAAAGGTCTTAAGATTGAAATGAGAATTATTTATATAATACTGCTGTGCATGTGTGTGCACTCAGTCATGTCTGACTCTGTGGCCCCAAGGACTGTAGCCCACCAGGCTCCTCTGTCCACGGGATTCCCCGGGCAAGAAGGCAGGAGTGGGTTGCCATTTCCTTCTCCGGGGGATCTTCCTGACCCAGGGACTGAACCCGAGTATTTTATGGCTCCTGCAGTGACAGGTGGATTCTCTACCACCAGCTCCATCTGGAAAGCTCCACTGCTATGTGTATAGCCATTTAAAAATTAAACATGACCAGCTCCCTTCCAAATGAAGCTGGTTAATAAGCTGAAATACTCTATACAATTAACGTGTGAAATTTAACACTGCATTGTCCTCTCAAGATAAACGCTGTGAACTCCAAATAAGCTTAAGTGAAAAAAACAATCAATGGAGAGATTCTGCTAACCGATATTTCACTTCCTTCTACCACATGCTGCCTGGTTAATCCAGCAATGTTTTGGTGTTATTGCCAACACCCTCCCAAAGCAGAGGATGAAGAAAAGGTGTCAACCAGTGGTTTCCAAATTTTGGTGCACAAATAAATCAACTGAGAAGCTTATTAAATACCATTGCCCACACCCCACCCACACCTCACTGACGTGTTTTTACTAGTTCCCCAGATAACTGTGGTGTGCACCTGTTTTAAGTACTACTTAACAGGTCAACCTTTCAAGATTTCATCTGAATCTCCAATACATAGCTTGTTTTTCCTTTTGGATGAACATTCCACGTTAAACATGGGGAAAATCCCAACGTAGTAACGATAATACTATACCCTAGCTGTGTGCTTTCCCTGTATTAGTGTCTAATCCAGTCCTCACGAGAACCACACCAGGTAGGTAATACTGTAGCCTCCATCTAACAAACTGAAGCCCAGAGAAGCAAAGCCATGTGACCCCGGTAACAAGAAGCAAAACCGGGATGCCCTCCTCCTTGCCACTGTGGGGCTGGACAAGCAAGCCCTTTTCACAAACGCAACTCTGGGGCCTGGGGGCTGGAATGAAGCGAGTCAGGGGTCAGCAGTAAGGCAAACAACAACAATAACCCACCTTGTCCCTGCCCCCCACAATGCCCCGCACTCGCCCAGCAAGCTCTCCTGACCCTCCGCACCCACCCCTCACTCACCTAGCCCTTCCCCCGCGCGGTGTAGCATGAGTTGCGGGTGGCAGGACACCCTCCCCACGTGAGTGTCTGCGACCACACACTGAGGACGGCAAGGGGTTCAGTCCCAGCTTCACCCAGTACTGGCTGGGAGCTCAAGCGAGTTTAACACACCTGTGTCTCTGTCTCCCAAGACACAAGTCACAATGCCAAGGGCACTGAAGTGACACTATGATAAACTGAGCTAAGGTACACCCAGCACTCGGCTGACACAGTACCCACACACAGCAAGCGCTCAATAAACAATCGCTGCCATGAAAATTGTACCTTGCCAACCCTCTCTCCTCCCTTTACTTTCCTCTCAGCCTTTTTCCTGAAACTGTGATGAAAGGTGGAACACATTAGCAGTCATCGGGAGTCGACTGGTAACAGGGCTGACTCGGGACTGAAGGCCAGGAATGGAATATTTCAGAGCAAATGAGGCTTTCAGCAGCCCTCAAACGGCGCCCCTCTGGCAACTCTTTCCCAACTTTAGGGTCAGCCCTGTTAATCACACACTAGAATGAAGAGTCTGTAATTAACTTAATTCAAAACAACAATAAAATGTCACTCAGTACAAGGACTTGGTTTTAATTTATCACCTTATCAACACTTAGAACCATGCCTCCATGTGACAAGACATTCAAATATTTGTGGAATGAATGAAGGCATATAGACACCAACACAGTCACACCTTACAGCTCATTAGTGAGTCTTTACAAAAGCAAGATAACCATCAGATCAATACCAATGTGTCAAGTCATAAAATTTATTTTCAAAATTTCTCCAGAATACTTTTCTCCTTTTTTAAAACCAATTGCAGTTTTCTCTTAAAAACTCTGGAACTAGAAAAGTTAACTACCAACACTGACTCCATTAATCTACTGAAAATGTTAGAGCACTTCCGTAATAATGCATCATGCTCATCTTCCACCTTACATTAAAAAAGAAAGAAAGAAAAAGGAAAAACAATTTGTAACTATTTATTTAATAATTATCACTTTAGTGACCCTAGTTATTCAGAATTTTCTGACCCATCTAACTTAAATCCATAAAATGAAATATGTCACTGCTGAGAATTTGATGAGAAGAACTGACTCATTGGAAAAGACCCTGATGCTGGGAAAGACTGGAGGCAGGGGGAGAAGGGGACAACAGAGGATGAGATGGTTGGATGTCATCACAGACTCAATCGACGTGAGTGTGAGTAAACTCATCCGGGAGTTGGACAGGGAAGCCTGGCATGCCGCAGTCCATGGGGTCGAAAGAGTCCGACATGACTGACCGACTGAACTGACTGGCTGGAAGGTTAACCCCAGCTAACACCTAAGAGCTAAGAGATCTGGAGGAGGTGGGTCTATGGGACTCTGCGGGCAGAAGGTCTAGTCCTCAGGGATGCTCCTAAGCAGCCTCCCACGTGGCCTTGGACACAGCTCCGCAGTGGACACTGACTCTGTTCAGGCTTTCCCATAAGATGGCAGGAAACACCAGAATGAACGTTTTGGCCAACCCAATACTTTTTTTTTCCCCCCGTTTGGTCTCCATTTTCTCATCTGCAGATTAGGAATAAATTTAGCACATCTACTTAATCAAGTTTCTCTAGGACCAAGTGTCCATAAACGAATTCCAAAACGGGAAAGCGCCACACCTGTAAGGTGTTCACTTCTGACATAAACGTCTTCAGGTTTTAAATGGGTGTTTCTGATTATCTTTCTTTTCGCATCTGCGCCACGCTTTCTGTACCCTAAATCCAAAGATCTGCCAGGACAGGGAAGAACCAGTGCCCACTACCAGCTGTATTTAGACACAATGGACCCTCAGTAAATACGGGTGGGAAAAGGTGCCCATCCATATAGAATAGAGGTATTTTAAATCCAGAATATCGAATACCTTACCGTGTAAAGGTGAAGCGGCAGATTACCTTCAAATAAAAGAACAGGTGACGCAACGTCCAGGAGCGCCGCCTGCGGTTCTGCTGGGGCGCCGCCTGCGGTTCTGGTTCTGCGGGGGCGCCGCTGGCTTTGTGCACATCACTCGGCAGGCATGTGAATATCACCCGAGGAATGTGCCTAGGTATTTTGGTTTCACTGGAGGCCTGCTTTGTGAATAGAAAAGGCCTTCCCCTCTCTCTGACACTAGCAAGGTTTCTAGCCGGATCTGTTCTTCCGGTTTGACTTCCCACGCTCCAGTACTCACAGGGAGAACTCTTGCTGACTTGTGGTCATTTCTCAAACCACTGTGTCATTCTTATACTACTCAATAAGAAAACAAAAAATTCATCTTTGTTTTGAACACCATAATTAGGAAGATATCCTAAGAGTTACATTTTAAGATTAACAGTCCACTAAATGTGTCAAATAAAAGTGTAACTATTTAAATGCAGACCGTCCTGGTTCCTCTTAACATTATATATGCCTCAAAAACAGAATTAAGCTTATTATCCAAAAAAAGTTAAGCTTATTAAGCTTTAGTTAGTTCTTGATTACCCACACACACACACACACACACACACACACACACATACACACCTAAGCAGATGTGTTACAGATCATCCATTAATAATTTACACTTAGCCCTTGGATGATGGTTTTGTATTTACAGTTAAATATGAGTATCTTCCAGATGCGAAATTCCCCACAATTTAAAAGAAATAAACACCTGTAACAGAAGTCACCCAACTCCGCCTTCCTACCATTTTTCTGCTCATTTACTCAACCACATTCTACTGCCGAAATGACTCATTCGTTACAGAAGGTGGACTTTGTGTGCTCATTTTTGTTCTTTATGTCTATTATAGCTCAAGGGACATTCCAGAAATAAACACAGGCCATTAAAAAAACTGTTCTAATCGAACAGGTCACCATTTAATCATGATCTAAAAACCATTCCCCCCCCCTTAGTATTACACAGTTAATTATGTATTATTTAAAAGGCAACTACTATACTTATGGGCAATAGTCTACCTCATTTTTAAGTTCTATCTGAACCAAGAATATTATGCTATTCATTTTAGCTACAATGAAAACCAGTGCTACATTACAGTCTGATTCTAGTTCCTATAACCCAGCAAAATTAAAAGTGCATAATACATGTAATATTCTGGAATTTACCCCCAAAATGATAAAGCAACACCATATCACTGTTTAAGGCTGTTCACCAAAGAAACAGAATTCAAAGTTAGTTCCACAGTCCCATGTCCAGTCTTTCTCAACATCGCTTCTCTATACCTCCTTCAAATCTGCAGTTACATTCTTTAGCACAATACCAGTTCTGCAGGTTTACCAGAACAGTCTACCAAATGCACCTGAGATCAAGGTAACCTGCTCTGCTGGAAAGGACCGAGGTCTCACCGTCAGAGGACTTGAGTGTGAATGCAGAATCTCTCAGGAATTGACAGGACCTCAGTACCTTGAGCAAATATTTACTCACTGAGCCTAAATTTCCTCAAGGGACAATTTAGGACAGGTGGTGCTAGTGTAAAGAATCCGCCTGCCAATGCAGGAGACTAAGAGACACAGGTTCGATCCCTGGGTCAGGAAGATGCCCTGAAGTAGGAAGTGGCAACCTGCTCCCCTCTTCTTGCCTGAAATATTCCATGGGCAGAGGAGCCTGGCGGGCTACAGCCCAGAGGGTCACAGGGCCGGACACAACTGAGCACCCAAGCGCACACGCACACAAGACCACCAACCTTGAAAATTATTTTGCAGATCAAGTTCCTCACTGTTCTGCTCATGACAGATGCCTAATAAATGACAATTTTATCCTACTAAAGGGCCAGTCACCAATTATACTAATACCAAATATCTTATAAACATCACAGATAAACTGTATGGAATTTATTACAGTTGTACTTTTCTTCAATCTTTTACTTAAAATGTTTTAATATATAGAAATAAAAAATTCACAAAGGTTAAAAATCCTTGTAAAACTGACATTTGACACAACAGCACTTCGATTATGGACAGACTGTAAAGTTTTCTTTAAAAAAAGGCTGGGGTGCTTATATTTATTCAAACTTCATGGTCATTTATTTAAAATGTTATTTAAAAAGCTGTGTTTTATTGGGAGATTGGGACTGACACATCTACACAATTGATACCACGTATAAAACAGACAACTGATGGGAATATACTGTATAGAACAGGGAACTCTCCTTAATGCACTGTGATGTCCTAAATGGGAGGGAAAATCCAAAAAAGAGGGGTATATATATATATACGTATGGCTGGTTCACTTTGCTGTACAGTAGAAAGTAACACAACATTGTAAGCAATTATACTGCAATAAAAATTAATTAATGAAAAAAAAAGAAAGTTGTATTTGAGAATCCGGAGACAGCTGGGTTATCTAAACAATGGACTACATAATCTACCACAGTCTCCAGGCAAAGTCACAACAGGATGAGAAAAGGGCCTCAGCTTCTCTCAGATTTCCTGGCCACTGTTATTTTAAAACTTGATCACACAAACATAAACAGAGGAAAAAATCCATTTCAGATGAACTCCACGGGTTACGACTTATGATATTTTTAAGACTTTGCATGAATTTACATTAAATTTTGCAATAGCTTATTACATTTTTTCTTGCCCATGTTTCCAGGCACTAATGAAAAAATATATATATTATACATAGTTTAAAATATTATATAGAGAGTTTTTAATCATTATCTTTTCTAAACGTTGCTCACCACTTCCATTACTCCCTCTTAAAGTCAGTTTTTGGAAACTAAAATGTAACTTAAAAGCCAACAATAAATAGCATGTTACACAGAACATACAAGTGCAACTGGGCAAATATGCATAAGACTAAAATAACTTCTGTTTACCACTATGCAAGTAATTAAGCTGGATATTTAAAAGTCAATGAGTTATTTTAAAAGACTGCTTTGTTTCAAGCTCTGGCTATAGACCAAGTTGTGGTGTTACTAAAATTAATAATAAAAGACACCAAGGCAATTTTTTCAGTAAACAATTTCCAATGGCAAACCACAAGGCAAAGAATCTAAGAAGTTAAGTTAATTTGTAGAGAAACGTCCTTTTGCTGCCAACCTTTGTACCATGACCAAGTGCAAAATTCACATTTTATGGTATGAACAGTGTTCCGCTAAATCTTAAGAATAACACTATTTTAAAACTCTCAAACCCTGACGATATTTAGCTATATTGCATCTACACGGTCAGAACACAACACCAGGAAAACTTACTTAGCATGAACAGCAGCCTATTAAATTGGGGCAGTGTTCCTAGCTCCTTAGATTTGGAGATTAGGATTTAAGCATTCCTCCACTACAAACTTCACGCCGGATAAAATGTAACCCTTTTCCTAAAACTGTATGGAAATATTTCTGATACGGATGCTCTAATAACAATAACCCTCTCAAACTATTTCCTTATCCCAGAGCTTGAGCAATTTTAATCGTTTAAAGAGTTTTGGAAACTAACAAATATGAAAAGCTCTTGTTCAGTAGCAGATAAATTAACATACCCAAAACACTAGACTAACCGAAGACTAAAAATGCAAATTTAAAGAGTCCCAATCTGGGCTCCTATATGATTAGTAGTAATAGCAGCTGATTCTCGCATCCCAGAACAAAAAGCACCCTTTCAGCACTGAATTTTAAGCTCGTGGACGAAAGAGAAAACTGTCACGGAGCGTCCAGGTCTGAGTTGGACACCTGAGTGCTCTGTTTCAACCTGGGAGCCAGAGACGATACACAAAGGTATCTTAGTGATGATAAACCCATGAAAGGAGACTCTCATTGTCCTGTGGAAATGAGACCCAGCCCTGAGTTCCCGGGAACCGCCGCCGCCCGGGCCCACTCATCACCTGCTTCACCCCCAGCGTCCTTGGGAGAAGAACCGAGCAAGCTCGTCGACCCCGGCCGGCGGGCGGAGGCCTCGCAGCGAGGCCGGGCTCGGACAGCGAGGCTGCAGAGGGCGAGGCGCCCCGGACACTCACCGGTGCGGACGCGAGGGCAGGTGCGCGGCGGCGGGGCTACCTGTCGCCGGTAAGGCTGGAGGGCGGGGTGTGGGGCTGCCGAGGGGGAAGAGACAGCGACGGCGAGCGCCGGCACCGGGACGGGGCGGCGGCGGCGACCGGTCTCCAGCTCGCTTCCTGCTCGGACAGATCCCGGGTCCGTCTCCACCCGCCGGCCGGCGCCCTGCCGAGTCCCCGGCCCCGCCGCGCGCACGTCACGGCTACGGAGCGCCCGGGGGGCGGGGAGGCCGCGAGCCCGGCGGGCGAAGCGGGCGCGCGCGCGGGGAAGAGGGGGCGCGCCCGCCGGGAGAGGGGAGCGCGCGCCGAAAGGAGGGGGCGCGCGCCGGGAGGAGGGGGCGCGCGCGGGGTGGGCACGCACCGCGAGGGGGCGCGCGCCGGGAGGAGGGGGCGCGCGCGGGGTGGGCACGCACCGCGAGGGGGCGCGCGCCGGGAGGAGGGCACGCGCGCCAGAAGCGGGGACGCGCCGGGAGGGGGCGTGCTCGGCGCAGGGCTGCCCCGCCCCTCCGCTCCAGCCCGCGGCGCCGAGCCTCCCGGACCGGGTGGGCGCTTGGCTGCTCCCGGAGAAGCCGCCCCTGGCCTGGCCCGGAGCCGTAGTTCCTGCCCCCGCAAAACCGCCTGGTTCACGGGGCTGTGGTTCCCGGCGCCTGCAGAGCCCCCTGCGGACTGTGGGTGCAGGGACGGTGCAGTGCGGCCGCAGCAGGAATCAGTTCCCGGACGGAGAAAGTCGTTCGGGGATGGGGCGAGGACCCTGAGTTGTGGAGAGGGCGGAGTGGGGGCGGGGGAGGGGGGCGGTCTGGCGGAGGCTCGGGGAGGCGGACTCCTCCGCAGCCCCGGGCTGCGCTGCTGGACGATGGTGGTCACCTCTCCGTGCAACAGACTTGCTGTTCTGCTTTTGGGAACGGGGGTCTGAGATGGAAATTTTCATTTCTCCTGCCCTTCTGCCACCGCCGTATACACTTAATAGAACCCAAATATAATCTGTTTGTTTTACTGTTTGTACAAGTGACATACCTGTGAGTCATATTCGAAAGTTTAATATGATGAAAATATGTTTTGCCTTTACGACAAAAAGAAGCTTTTCCTTTTTTTTAAGAAAATGATATGATGACTATAATGCTGAAAGTCTCCGCGGAAAAAAGCTAGTCATACTCACAATTACCTTGTGAACATTAACCCGGAAACATTCCAAGTAGCAAGGGGAAAGCTTCAGGAAACCTACAAGATTCTGATCAACGACAAGTTTGGGAAAGCTTTGGGAAATCTACAAGATTGTGATGGGAACAAGTTTCAGTTATTTAGATGGTGCACAGTTCTAGGGGGAAAGCTAAGTTATGATGAGGTATTTTAGCACAGAGTTAAAGCATAGGATGTTAAGAATAAAATAGGGAAGTAAGAAAGAGGAAGAGAAACCAGGAAAGGAAATAATTGACAGCAATCTCAGAAATTTAATTCCAGATTGCCAGGAGGTAAAAGTTAATTAGATTTCAAAACGAAAAGGAGGCGTGGATGGTTTCAGTTCATTGCTTTGACTTCATTTTGGATTTAAGATTAAAAGGCTTTGACAGACCAAGAGAAGCCCATACACACAACTTACTATGAGTAGTGACTTGGGTTTTTTTTCTCTCTCTCTCCCTCTCCCTCTTTCTCCCCTTCCTCTTTCACTTGCAATTCATTACTCTTTGCCCCTAGCTCCCTGTTTCACCAGGCTTCCCTGATGCCTCAAAGGTAAAGAATCCATCTGCCCAGTACAGGAGAGGAAGATTGACTCCCTGGTGGAGAATATTCCCTGGGAATGGAAATGGCAACCCACTCCAGTGTTGTTGCCTGGAAAATCCCACTTGATAGAGGAGTCTGGTGGGCTACAGACCATAGAGTTGCAAAAAGTCTGACTCAGTTTAGTGACTAAACAGCAGCCCTGCCCCTCTGGTGTATCCAGTTTCTCCTAGCAACTGCCATCTTGTTTCAGGCCACCATGCTCATGCGTCTTATGCTGCTTCAGCCTCCAAACCCTTTCCTAGTCTGCAATCTTGTCTGCTCCTAATCCAATCTGTACAGTACCATCAGTTCAGTTCAGTCACTTAGTCGTGTCCGACTCTTTTTGACCCCATGAATCGAAGCACGCCAGGACTCCCTGTCCATCACCAACTCCCGGAGTTCACTCAGACTCACATCCATCGAGTCCGTGATGGCATCCAGCCATCTCATCCTCTGTCGTCCCCTTCTCCTCCTGCCCCCAATCCTTCCCAGCATCAGAGTCTTTTCCAGTGAGTCAACTCTTCACATGAGGTGGCCAAAGTACTGGAGTTTCAGCTTTAGCATCATTCCTTCCAAAGAAATCCCAGGGCTGATCTCCTTCAGAATGGACTGGTTGGATCTCCTTGCAGTCCAAGGGACTCTCAAGAGTCTTCTCCAACACCACAGTTCAAAAGCATCAATTCTTCGGTGCTCAGCCTTCTTCACAGTCCAGCTCTCACATCCATACATGACCACAGGAAAAACCATAGCCTTGACTAGATGGACCTTAGTTGGCAAAGTAATGTCTCTGCTTTTGAATATGCTATCTAGGTTGGTCATAACTTTTCTTCCAAGGAGTAAGTGTCTTTTAATTTCATGGCTGCAGTCACCATCTGCAGTGATTTTGGAGCCCCCCAAAATAAAGTCTGACACTGTTTCCACTATTTCCCCTACCATCACATTTACATTTTATAAAATGAAAGCCTGATTAGGTACTCCTCTCTTTAAACTCTTGTGGCGGCACTCCACTACCCTTGGTATAAAGTACAAACTCCTTGGTGGTTTAGTCACTAAGTCATGCCCCATGCAACCCCATGGATGGTAGCCTGCCAGGCTCCCCTGTCCATGGGATTCTCCAGGCAAGAATACTGGAGTGGGTTGCCATTTCCTTCTCCAGGGGATCTTCCCGACCCAGGAATCAAACCCAGGGCTCCTGCATTGCAGGCAGATTCTTTACCGACAGAGCTATGAGGCAAGCCCAAACTCCTTAAGATGTCTTATATGATCCTTGAACAGTTTTTGTTTGACTGGCACAGTGGGGATCTCCTTTGTCTTTTTTTTTTTCCCATGAATTTGCATGCCTCTTCATTCCTAGTTTATCACCGTGCCATAAAGCTGTCCTGACAGCTCCCTCACAGCCAGAGTTGCCTTTCTTGGAAATTGCTGGCCTTTTAGACTACTATCTTAGCCCTGCTTACTTGTCTAGTTTCATTTCCACTCACTGCCTTTTGCCATTTCTTGTACTTTACATTCAAGCTCTTCTGAAGTGCTTGCAGTACAGAACAAACAGCTGTGCTATGTGTTGCATTGAAGTGTTGCCAGGCTAAATCAGCTAATTCTTCAGAATAAAGCCTATTGGTCCTCTCCAAGAAATTTTCCCTCAAAACCTTATTTCAAAACTGAGGTGCAGTATGGTGCTCTCTCTTAGCACCTATTGCATGTACACCTTCCAACGCTCATTTCCTCATCGGTACTTTAGTTATTTACAAGTACTGCCCACCTGGACTGTAAGCTCCTTGAGAGCAAGGTAGGGTCCTTAATTTGTCTTTGTGTCCCTAGTGCCAGACATGATGGCCTTTACATCTCATTTAACAGTGCCTACTATTGTTACTATTAAATAAATGGGACCCACGGATAAACAAACAGCAAGAGAATAGACAACTCTAGGAAACTGAGCATATGTTGCTAAGCAAGTGGATATAACTGTATCTTACCTGCTGCCAGAACTCTTCGTAACAATGTATTCTGTACTTATGTTTGTAAACATTTCAACTTAGCTCTCACTCATTGAATATTTGTAAGACTTCCCCAAGTCTCTTTGTGCTATCCCATAGATTCCTAAACTGAGATCCACACACTTCGTATCATAGGTGGGGTCTCCAAGAACTACCTCTGAGATTGCTTGCAAAATCTCGTGATTTGGTTCTTTCATTTTGATAGGAATCAGTATTATAGGTATCTACTGAGTCTTTCCTCCTTCCCTGACTGATAGCCAATTTAATAGCTTCAGTTGCATTCTTTGTTGCCAACTGTTAATGTGAGGCAAGCCAAAAACCACGCAGAAACTTGTTCTCTCTCCTCTCCCAACCACTTCGAATTATTCCCTTGCCTATTATAATGATAGCATGACCATCCACTCATCATAAGAAGTTGTGTGGTTTTTTAGTCACCCAGGATCCCTTCCATTCCTCACTCCTAGTGTTGGAGGCACTGAATGTAGTTATTCTATGTACTAAATTATTGGGTTGGCCGAAAAGTTCATTCAGGTCATCCCATAGTATCTTACAGAAAACCCCAAATGAACTTTCTGGTCGACCCAGTATTTCTAAGCTGTTGTCTTACTTTTCATCTTCCCTGAGAACAGGCTGTCATCTTCTCTCACCTGAACTCTTGACATTGCCTCTGCTCAGTCTCATCCACTCTCTCGCCATTGCTAAAGAGTCACCCCATCCCCCCGGTAACCCCCTTTACCAGGTCCTGGTAATCAGTGAAATCACTCATTTCGGTGATACACAGAATCCTTCCCAATCCTGAACCTGCCCCAGTCACAGGAATTCGGACATGCCGCGCCCTTTCAGGATGCTGCTCTCAGGATTCAGCACTTAGTCTGTTTTCTTCTCTGTTCTGAGTGGTTTTCCTTTTCCTTCTTTTCCAGTATAGGCATGAGTCACAGCATGTGAGTCACAGTATATGACTTACAGTGTGAGTCAGGCCGATACTGCAGCACCTATTTATTGGTGTGATTTCTATGTTTTTATATTTGTTTCTGCCTGTAAAAGCTTTCCAAAATAACTGAGCCTTTTGGTTAGAAATGTGCCCTATTACACTTCTATCCCTAGAGATGAGCACATGGCCCGCCTCGCTGAGTTAATAATGGTAACAGTGCTGAAACTGATCAACTGCCTCCTTGTGCCAGCACTGTGCCAGGTACTTTACACAGATCCCCCCACTGAGTCTTCCCAGTCTTGTGAGGTCAGACAGTGAGCACTGGCCTTTTACCTGCCTAATTTCTAACCTCCCATTCTATTTGTGGAGAATCCGTAATTATGAGTCTTGGTGGGAACAGTGCCCGCTTTGCAGTTTGAAAGCGGAGTTTGGCTCACGTACTTGTCACCACTCTCTGGTAACTAGGGAGTAGTCAGGGCACGGGACCCAGGTTACGTCAATTGGATGCTCTCACCTTAAACTTGGAATCTGCGCAAAGTGCCGCAAAGCTACAGAGATAACCCCCAGTGGCGCGCATCACCGTGGCGACCAGGGTCTGGCTCGGACAGTGCCAGTGGGCATGGCCTGCCCATTTTACACAGCGACTTCACCATCCTGTTTTTCTTCCAATACAACCTTTTTCCAGATAAGTTAGCCAAGGTTCATTTTCCTTTTAATATTTATTTATGTATCTGGCTGCATGCGGGATCTTTAGCTGTGGCATGTGGAGTCTGTCTAGTTCCTTGACCACAGATGGAGCCCGGGCCCTCTCTATTGGAAGCAAGAGCCTTAGCCACTGAGCCACCAGGGAAGTTACAGCCAGAGTCCATTTATGTCAACAAAGAAACCTGATTGATACAGGAAGTTCAGCTGTTATCCCCATCCTACAAATGAGGGATGAGTAGGTACTCAAGTATATTTGAAGAATAAATGAGATATTTGCGTAGAGCTTCTGAAAGACGTTTTGATTTGGTTTAGTTAACAAGTTGGCATTAATGGTGATCATGTAGAATTTATAGGGAACTAAAAGACAGGGAATAAGCAGATCCCTAAAGAGCTCGTCTTATGATTTTTTTCCTGCAGGTATTATTTAGCCCACCCTCAGATACCATCGACACCTGTATTTCCCATACTTTATCAGGAAAAACATACTCTTAATGTAATCACTATAAAAGCACAATCTTTAAAAAAGATTAAATCATGTTTTGACATTATTCCTGAACATATTCTCTAGAAAGAAAGGAGGCTAATATATGTTAGAAATAATTCCTAAAGGACAAAAATTAAAGCTAAAACCTCATTTATTAATGCTGTTGTCTCAGTCACTAAGGCATGTCTGGCTGTGCGAACCCATGGACTGTAGCATGCCAGGCTCCTCTGTCCTCCACTGTCTCCCAGAATCTGCTCAAATTCATGTCCACTGAGTCAGTGATGTTATCTAACCATCTCATCCTCTGCCGCCCTTTGCTCCTTTTGCCTTTAATCTTTCTCAACATCAGAGTCTTTTGTGAATCAGCTCTTCATATCAGGTGGCCAAAGTATTGGAGCTTCAGCTTCAGCATCTGTCCTTCCAATGAATATTCAGGATTGATTTTCCTTAGGATTGACTTTAGATTTGATATCGTTGGCAGTCCAAGGGACTCTCAAGAGCCTTATCCAGCACTACAATTCAAAATTATCAATTCCTTGGTACACAGCCTTCTTTATGGTCCAACTCTAATATCCATACATGACTGCTGGAAAAATCATTTCTGCCATTAGAGAGGTATCATCTGCATATCTGAGATTGTTGATATTTCTCTTGGCAATCTTGATTCTAGCTTGTGATTCATCCAGCCCAGCATTTCACATGATGTGCTCTGCACAGAAGTTAAATAAGCAGGGTAACAATATACAGCCTTGTCATATTACTTTCTAATTTTTAAACCAGTCAGTTGTTCCACATCTGCTTCTAACTGTTGCTTCTTGACCCACATACAGGTTTCTCAGGAGGCAGGTAGGGTAGTCTGATATTCCCATCTCTAAGAATTTTCCACAGTTTGTTGTGATCCACCCAGTCAAAGGTTTTAGCGTGGTCAATAAAGCAGATGTTTTTCTGGAATTCCCTTGCTTTCTCCATGATCCAACAAATATTGGCAATTTGATCTCTGGTTCCTCTGCCTTTTCCAAATCCAGCTTATGCATCTGGAAGTTCTTGGTTCACATACTGCTGAAGACTAGCTTGAAGGATTTTGAGCATTACTTTGCTAGCGTGTGAAATGAGTGCAATTGTGCAGTAGTTTGTACATTCTTCAGCATTGCCTTTCTTTGGGTTTGGAATGAAAACTGACCTTTTCCAGTCCAGGCAACAAGCCACTGCTGAGTTTTCCAAATTTGCTAACATACTGAGCCACACACAATGGTGTGGTCTCTTATTTATCAATAGATGCTTTAAAAGAAAATTCCTTAACCAGATCGACACACTTTTCTAGCTGATTCTAGATCCTGGAAATTTCTATGCAGTGTCTTTCTCATTTCAACTTGCACCTAGTTTTTCCTGCATTGTTATAGTGGTCTTAAAATTAAAGCTGAGAGACTTCTTGGTTGTCCACTCTCTTCTCAGTCCCTGCTCCTGATGGCCCTGAAGGTATGTGTGCTGG
>SJYC01086759.1:0-67541 GCA_006408675.1 Madoqua kirkii | reverse complement strand
CTAGGAGAGGAAGCGTCACTCTTGCAGCAAGGATGGGAAAGACCAGGAGACAGCAAGGATAGGCCCAGAAGCAGTGGCGTCCAAAGAGGAACAAGCGGTAAAAACAATCTCGGCATGGAAAATGCCAACCAGGAGACTGAAAACAAGGATGAAAGGGGGCACGACGCTAACAAAGGTGAGCCTCTGGCCCTCCTTTTGGAAGCTGTGTACCTAGAGGAAACCGTAGGCGCTTCCATGCTAGGCAGCCCTTTCTGCATTATAGATGGGGCATGGCTCAGAGGCTTGCAGAGCCACAGGCCAGGGTGAGAGAGGAGAATACGGGAAGCACTGGGGAGGAGGTGAGGCAGCTAATGGAAAAGCTTTGGGAGAAGCAGTTGAGTCACAACCTGCGGGCAGTTAGCGCTGACCGCCTCACCACGGCCATCATGATGGGTTACGCCTTCTGCCTTGATGCCTGATGCTAACAGAGGGACATCTGCTTCCTAAACTTACATGTTCGTGACAGACCTTTGTTGTAAATCTTTTGGTGCTGTTTCTTCTGGGCTTCCTGTTCCCGGCTTCTCATTGACTGTTGTGTTTTTGACCCGATCTGTTAAGTTTCTGTCAGCATCATTTTACCTATTGCACAGAGAGATGTTCATTATATATTGTGAAGTTAATAAAGCAGTTTAAAGACGCAAAAAACAACCCCAACAACAAATAAAACTGAAACAGTAGTCTAACCAAAGGTCATCACCTCAGACTCTTGAACTGTCAAATGTCTTAAAAATAATGTTTCATCTAATTTGCCATATCCTGTGATCTCCAGCTCGAGTGGGATAATTTGAAGAAAAGCAGAGGTAAGATGATTATTTTTTCTTTCCAGATTTCAGTGGGTCAGATGTAATTAATCAAGTTGTAGAAATTAAAAAAAAATGTGTGAAGGCCCCTCTAGAGGTGCGATATTACATTAAAACTTATTTAATTTGAGGTGAATAATGTGAAGAGACTAGGTTCCAGGCCTGTGACCTGTAAAGTCACTTAATCTCTCTGAGACTCAATTTGCTCATCAATAAAATAGCAATGATACTGATACCTCCTCCTCAGGGAAAGCACTAAATAAGATAATACAAAAATGAAAACGTTTTGCAAACTAAATGGAGGTTTGCAAACAGCACATTACCAATCCCATGTGTAGATCATGTAAACAATAATAAATGCATTTGTAAAAATACATGTCCATATAATCTTGAACTTGTTACATGCTAGAAAAGTTTGAAATATATTTGAGAAAGAAAATATATTTAAAAATAAAACCAATGATAAAATTTATTTGAAGTTAACTTTGTTTTAAACTTAGAAATTAATTTGAGAAGTCAGTTATAGAATGTCTTCTAAGGTGCTGAAATATGAATGTTTAAAAAATCCATAAAAATTTATGTAAAACATAATTTCTAAAAATTTTCCCAGTCTAGAGAAGTCTTCTGCTGTAACAGAAGTTCTGCTGTACTTCTAGGAATATAGTGAGAAAAGTAGTTGATTATCTATTTTTGTTGCTTATTATGAATGATTACAGTTGAACTTATAGATATTATTTAATTAAAAAACCAAAATGTCCAGTTGAAGGAAGCCTTAAGAAGCTATCAAAATAAGCTTGAATTAAATTTTGAGAAAGGAAACTATGCATACATATTTGCTTTAAATAAATAATCTGCTTAAAATATTGTGACACAATTTGGGAAGGTCAGTTCTGCACATCCTGCTTAAATAATCCCGGAAGACACGCTGAAACATTAGTGGTGTTTAAAATCTTCAAGATTGCATCTTTACAAATTAATCCCAGTTTGACTGCAAGTTAATCATTTTCAGTGCCTATTGATCTTTATTTAGACGTTAATACCATAAGCAAGTTTCAACTCTCAGGCTGCATTTAATGCCCACTGACTTATCCTGTGCAGGTCTCCACATTAGCACACTTCCTAATAATAAGGGATGTTTTATTTACAAGTCTGTGAGCGCACCAAGATCCTACAGGTCCAATGGGTTCATAAAAGGCATGCATTGAGGAAACCTTTGTGCAGTGGACCTGAGCTGAATACGCTTGAGATTTTCTTCTATGTGTCCATGATCTTGACAGTCCTTCAGAAATGAATATTTTTAAAACATTTTAGAACTATGTTATAGAAAGGCAGGGTTATAGTCATTGAAATATAAACCACCATTTCACATGCAATTCAGTATTTATTGAGCTGTCACTATACTTATTTTTATTTTTACCAATTCTCCTTCAGTTTCATGAGTTAAACATTATGATGCTGCTATCTTACAAAAAATATAAAAATGAAAATAAATTGTACCTTTTCTGAAGGTAAATAACATATTCAAAATTGATATTGCATAATGCAAACAATTACTATGTATATAATGTTTAGGAAAAAAAAAGACTTGGTGTGGGGAGTACGATGTAGACAAATCAGTGATACACAGTATTATTCTGAAAGCAGTGTTTTTTAAACAAATGAAAATATTGGCACTGACTGACTTCCTTGCCTTAAAAATAGTAGTATCTTGAAATAGACCAAGGAAGTATCAAGTAATCTCTGACCAGGAAGTATCTAATTAAATATATGTCAGAGTTAAATATTATCCTTCAGTTAATATAAACGTGAGTCTGAAGTGAACAAAGCCTTAAATGGATTCACAGGGTAATAAGCGGAGTTCACTCACTTATGCTTTGTCGAGTATACCGAACGGTTGCTGTATCAGCCAGCCTTGGCTGCAGCCAGCACAGTCTCAGTGGCGTATAGCAAAAAGCACCCACTTTTCTTCCTGCCGAGTATGTAGGTTGCCTGGGACAGCTCTCATTCAGCCTGCTAGTAAATTCAGGTCTGCTCCACGTGTCTCATTCCAGGGGTCAAACTGAAGGGCCAGTGGCTACCTGGGGGTACATTCTCCGTGAGGTCAGAAACCTGCTGTGTTTCTAAAGCCTCGGCCCGGAGCTCGCACCCCGCTGCTTTTGCCACCGTTCCATTAGAGGAAAAAGTTAAGATGACCGAGTCTAGCATCAGTAGGGCAAGATGAGCGGACTTAACGTGGACGCACAGGTAGTGACTGTTTGCTGAACAGTAATCAAACAATCGAAATAATCTATTGCACTTATTGGTAATTCAAAATGACACATTAAAAAGGGTTGGTAGCTTAATAAGAGGCGTGTGGAAGGCTTCTGAGATTGTGGCAATGTTCTGTTTTTTACCTGAGTGGGTGGCAGTTGCTCAGGTGGGTTCACTGGTGCTAATTCTTTGAGTTATACATTCATTTCATTTATGGCCTTGTACTTTTTCTGTAAGTTTGTAATACTTAAAAATAGAAGCTTGTATTTTTTAAAAAGAAAAAATAACCTGAGACATTTTCAGCATTTTTTTTAGTTTTCTGAAGTTTTAGTTACTTTCTCTTAGAAGAGTCAGATTGAAATAAATGGCATGATTCTTGAAATCTTTTGTTAAAAAATTGCTGTGAGATAACTTAGGTCTTGTCAAAGAAATACATCCCTAAAATGAAATAAATATTATATTTGCACATTTATTAGTAATGTGAAGGTAGGCTGGCTAAGTTAATTAACTCAAGCAAATTCTAAAAAAATATCTAAGGTCATTTCTGGGTACAAACAAAATTTTTAATTTTTCTCTTGGATATTTTAAAACAAATGTCTGTACACTGTGTGTCCCACTGCACTCACAACTTCAGCTTTCCCCCGAAGAGGCATCTACTAACCTGGATTTCTAGTTTAATAATTTTCTGACTTTTCTGTTTTCGTGTATATGAATTCCTATGCAATGTAATTTTAGCTTGAATGTTTTTTAACATGAAGGAAATAGCATCTTATACTGTAAATTCTCCTGATACATGTTTTCAGCTCACAGTACTGATTTTTAGATTCATCCATGTTGTTACATGTGGATGGAATTCATTTTCACTGTTGTATGAAATAACGTGATATGAGTAAACCACAGTTTATCATTCGACTGTCAATGAACATTTGAGCTTTTCCCTGTCTATGCTATTGTGAATAGTATTATTATAAGTATTATTATTTACATCCATTTTTATACAAAAATGTTTCCAGAGTATTAATCTGAGAGCAGAACTGTGGCTTCCTAGATTATCAATATTCAGGTTTCCTAGACAATACAGAATTGTTTATGCAAGTGGCTATTTCAGTATAAACTCCTACAACAAAGTATTCTCTGATTACTAATAAGGTTGAAAGTCTTTTCATGTTTGTCATTCATATTTTATTAATTAGATTTCTTGTATACTTTGCCCATTCTAAAAATTAAATAGAAGTCTGTAGAGAAATACATTGGCCATGCAATATAATCTTGCCAATAGCAATAAAATGAAAATAATCAGAAAACATCCTGCCTCAACATATACCCCACACATTCCAAAGTTCAACGTCATCTTTGAATAAGTGATACATTTTTAAAAATTTGAGAATTCAAAAAACAATTTTCATAATTTATGCAACATGGATATATCAACGTATCCAAGTTGTCACTAGATAAAATTTTACTCTTTTGTATTTAAATCTTCTGAAGTGCATAAAGTTAAAACATTGGTGTTATTCAAACTGTGGATGATAATATCAAGGTAGTGGCTTTCAAGGAGCATTTTAAAAAAGAATAAAACAGAAATTATCATAATGCATCTCCATAGAGTATAAGAACTGTTTCCTCCTGAAACTTTCCAGTTTTGTGTGTGTGTGTGTGTGACAAATTCAGGTGGCAGGCAAGGGGTCGGGGGAGGGGGTAAGGGCAGGGCAGCAATGTATAGAGAACTGGACTTTATACAGGGTCAAAATCTAAAATGCATTTGTCTGTGATGTCACTGTCGAAAAACCTGCAAAGAAAAGAAACGTCTGACATCCACTGCCTCTTGCAGAAGGAATATAGTCTCTAGACCATGAACCTAGTCTTCCCTGGGACTTTGGTCGGTTACTTGGCAACTTGAAGAAATCGTGACTAGTGCTGTGTCTAGAGAATAATTTCTCCCCAGAGTTACTGTGCTTATCCTACTTATAGCCAAGTCTCTATTGAGTTAAGGATAAAAACAACTAAAGGACTGTTAGTATAAAATGTTAATTAGTACTTGAGGCGTGGCTGCTGACAGCAGCAGTTTATTCTGAAGCCTACAGCCTAAATGAACGGCAGGTAGAGAAGCAGCGACAGTGAACAGCCGATGACTGGTCACTTCACTATTCGATACGCTGTTCTTTTCACCCTTGGTGTGTTGCTGGTGTCTTGCTCTCTTCTTTTTCACATTGTATAAGTTTAATGTGTACAGTGTGATGCTTAAAAACCCACACCTATTTAAAAAATTTTATTGGAGAAGAGTTGATTTACGATGTGCTAGTTTCAAGTATACAGTAAAGGAAATCAGGCTTGCATACTTCCACTCTCTTAGATTCTTTTCACATTTAGGCTATTACAGAGTACTGAGTGGAGCTCCTGGTACTGTACTGCTTCTGCTGCTAAGTCGCTTCAGTCGTGTCCGACTCTGCAACCCCACAGAAGGACCCCACTGGGCTCGGCCATCCTTGGGATTCTCCAGGCAAGAACACTGGAGTGGGTTGCCATTTCCTTCTCCAATGCATGAAAGTGAAAGTGAAGTCGCTTAGTCTTGTCTGACTCAGTGACCCCATGGATTGCAGCCCACCAGGCTCCTCCGTCCATGGGAGTTTCCAGGCAAGAGTACTGGGGTGGGATGCCATTGCCTTCTCCTGGTACTGTACAGTAGGTCCTTATTAGTTATCTATTTTATATATATAGTAGGGTATATATGGAGAAGGAAATGGCAACCCACTCCAGTGTTCTTGCCTGGAGAATCCCAGGGATGGGGGAGCCTGGTGGGCTGCCGTCTATGGGGTTGCACAGAGTCGGACATGACTGAAGTGACTTAGCAGCAGCAGCAGCAGCAGGGTATATATGTCAATCCAATCTCCCAATTTATCCTCCCCCTCCACTCACCCCCTGGTAACCATGTTTGTCTTCTACCTCTGTGACTCTATTTCCATTTTGTAGGTAAATTCATTTGTATCCTTTTCTTAGATTCCACATGTGTTGTTAAGTCACCCAGTCGTGTCCAACACTTGGCGACCCCATGGACTGCAGTATACCAGGCTTTCCTGTCCCTCACCATTTCCTGAAGATTGCCCAAGTTCACATCCATTGCATCAGTGATGCTATCCAGCCATCTCATCCTCTGACTTGCCGATATCCTTCTGCCCTCAATCTTCCCAGCATCCGGGGGCTTTTCCAATGAGTCAGCTGTTTGCATCAGATGATCAAAATACTGGGGTTTCAGCTTCAGCATCAGTCCTTCCAATGAGTATTCAGGGTTGATCCCCTTGCTGTCCAAGGGACTCTCAGGAGTCCTCCCCAGCACCACAGTTCGAGGGAATCAACTCTTTGATGCTCTGCCTTCTTTACGGTCCAACCCTCGCAACCATACATGACCACTGGGAAGACCACAGCCTTGAGTAGATGCCCCTTTGTAGACAGAGTGCTTTTCAACGCACTGTCTAGGTTTGTCACGGCCTTCACGTCAAGAAGATGCCAAATGTAAGCAGTATCGTATCATGTCTGTCTTTCTGTATCTGACTGACTTCATTCAGTACAACAATCTTTTCATCATGTGGTTCCTCCTGTCTTCCTCTGCTTCAATCTGTTTCTCTGAACACATCTCATTTTTATTCTTTCTTCCCAAATTCAATATTGATTTTTCATAGTGGCTTGTCATACATTCTGATACTTTTTTTCTAGGATTCTCTCAGGGATTTTTTTTTACTTTTATGTAAGGTTTGAGATTTTAAATCTATCTAAAACAACACTACTAGTATTACATAAAATTGAATAATAGTTCAATTTTGAGAGAATTTTCACAGTGTAATACCTTCCCATCTGAGGACATGATTATGTTTTCCATTCCTTCAGCCCTTATTCTATGGCCGTCAATGAAACTGTGTCATTTTCTCATTCAGGTCATATCCTGTTTCTTGTTTAATTTACTCCTAAATATTTTATAGCTCTTGGTCATTACTGGAATAATTTTCCCCCACATTTCTTTTCTAGATTCTCATTGTGCATTTATCCAGGCAATGGAATAGTTTTTAAATAAATCAAAAATATTCTTTATACTGAGTTTATACCAGATATCTCATATTCTTATCTTTTTACATCTGTTTTGAGTGCAAAAACAATGTTTAAAAGTTTGAGAGCCATCTAGCTCTCAGTATAAATTTTAGGTTTTTTGTGTTTCATCATTTAATATATTATTATTAGGAATTTGTATTTTAACCGATTTCTCAATTCACATTTAAAGACTGTGTTGTGTTATGAATGATTGAATTTTTATACAGTCCCACACATTTCTCCCTTTAAGCTTTGACATAATAATTAAGTGGATATATTTTCTGATATTGAACATCCTTGAACTTGGTCATAGGATATCACTTGTTTGTTATTACTGGATTCTAATGATCAATATTTTATTTAAATTTTGTCAATCTTGAAGCACAAATTGCACTTCTTTAGTGTTGCTTTTTAATAGTCTTCACTGGAACTTTTTAATTAAAGGTATGCTGGCCTCATAAATGAGTTGGGAGTTTTTCACCCATTTTTATGGCCTGTATTATTTAAATAACCTCAGACTTAACTGTTTAAAAATTCAAATCCAAGAACTGATAAGGTGTTTGTGCAATGTAACAGTGGTTCTGTAATACCTTGCCAGCATCTAACTGTACATAATATAATCAAGTTGTTTATTTCCTGAATCCATTCTAGTATACTCTTACTCTCCAAGACTTCTGCCTGTTTCCTTCAAGCTTTCAGATTTGTGGTCATAGAATTACACATTAAAGTACCTTTTTAAAGCCTTTCTGTATCTGTGGTATCTCTCCTTTTCCTTTTTTCCTTTTTTTTCATTTTACCTTGATCAGGCTCAGAGTTTATCTGAGATAAGAAAAGATAAATTACTATCTTTTCCAAAAATCCAGATTTGGGTAGGTTCTGCCTATGGAACTACAGATTGGTTCCAATTAACTAATTTTCCTACTACACTATCCGTTTCTAATCTCTCTATATATCTGTAATTAAATAGTTTTTTTCTAGGACACCTACTCCGTCCCCACCTTCAAATCGCCCTGGATCCACTGGGGCTGGACCCCGGCAGTTAGAACAGTGGTTTTCAACCAGGAGTGATATTTGGCACTGTCTAAAGACATTTTTTCTGAGTTCAAAAAACATCTCTGAATTTCTCTTACTGGTATGTTTGGTTATACTTATTTTTCCTCAGCATTTTTCAAAGGGGGGAAAATCATTTTTAAATGGCCCAAAATATTAATATTAAAGATTTGCAGAGAACAAACTTGTGAGAAAATAAAAATTACTACTTCATTCAGACTTCGAGTCTTTTATTCTAGGTAATCTTGTCAGTGAGCACCAATGGAATGGACATTGGAAGGCCATGGCTGTCTTCAACTTCAGTGTCAAATGATAGGACTCTCTCTGGTTTTAAAAAAACAGCTTTATTGAGATATAACTTACATACCACAGCATTCATCCTTTTAAAGTATACAGCTCCTTGGTTTTAAGCATATTCAGAGTTCTGCACTATCCCATCCAGAACATGTTCATCACCATAGAAAGAAGCCCTGTACGCATTCGCAGTCACTCACCATTCCCTTCTATATCCATCCCCTGGTAATCACTAATTTACTGTATTATTTCTATGGATTTTCCTAATTTGAACATTTCCCTTAAATGAAGTCCTACAATGCATGGGCTTTTATAACTGATTTCTTTCACTTAACACTTTTTAAAAAAATTAATTGTTGGCTGTGCTGCGTCTTCATTGCGGTGCAGGCTTTCCTCTAGTTACAGCAAGCAGGGCCTCCTCTAGTTGCAGTTCAAGGGCGTCTGTTTGTGGTGGCTTCCCCTGGTGGGCATGGGCTCTAGGGCGCTCCAGCTTCAGTGGTCGTGGCATGTGGGCTCAGTAGCTGCAGCTCCAGCTCTGGAGCGCAGGCTCCGTAGTTGTGGCTCACGGGCTTACTTGCTCCAGGGTTATGGGATCTTGCCAGGTTAGGGATCAAACCCATGTCTCCTGCATTGGCAGGTGAATTCCTTATCACTGAACCACCCCAACACAATGTTTTTAAAATTCATCCATGTTAAAGCATACTTCAGTACTTTTTATTGCATATTCATAATGTTTCATTGTGTGAGTATATTTATATATAAATACATATTTTATTTATCCATTCATCAGTTGAATGATATTTGGGTTGTTTCCATTTTTTACTAGTATGAATAATGCTGCTATGACCATTCTCATACAGGTGTTTTTGTGGATGTATGTTTTCATTTCCCTTCAGTATATATGTATCTAGTGGTAAAATTGCAGGGTCATAGGATAATTTTATGTTTAACTTTTTGAGGAACTGCCAAACTGTTTTCTAAGGAGGCTGCACCATTATACATTCCCATCAGCAATTTATGAATGCTCCAGTTTCTCTGCATCTTGACAGACACTCATTATTGTCTTTTTTATTTTAACTGTGCTAGTGGGTGTGAAGTGGTATCTCTTTGTGGTTTTGATCTGCATTTCCCTAATAACTAGTGATGAATATACTTTCATGTGCTTAACCATTTGTATATCTTCTTTGGAGAAATGCCTATTCAGTCCTTAGCACAGTTTTATATTGAGTTATTTGTCTGTCTTTTGAGTTTTAGAGTAGGGATGCATTTTTAAAACTACTTCATTATGAATCTATCATCCATTCATTTTTCAAACTGACAACTCAGAGAATCTTTTTTCAAAGAAGGCAGTCATGTGTCACTTTCAGTGTCTTTCAGTTTTTTAAAGTGTTAGTCATAAAGAGAGTAAGTCATGCTTTAAAAAAAGTAAAATGGAGATTGTTGATGTACAGATAGATGAATGGAAGAATTTATAAAAGCACTATTAATTTTGATCAAATGTGATAGGATCTGGCAAACTGAATTAAATCTGATTAATTTCTTTGGGAATCTCATTGAGCAAGGAAGTCATGACTGCTACATGTGTCAAACAAATGCTGTTGGGTTTCTGCATACTCCTGCAGCACATTCACTCATCAAGAATATAAGAAACACTTGTACCTGGTATTGAAAGGTTTTATATGTAACATTTAGGTTTTATATTTAGTTTTTTTTCAACTCTCCCCCCAAAGGAATTTGGGTATTCAAAGAATTCATAACTGGTTTAACCGGACCATGAGAATGATTTACGTAGCTATCATATGTGTCATCTTTTGTAGTGGCAAATGGAGGCTTATTAAGTATATTCTTTGCTTGATTAAATTACAGGAGAGAGCATCTATGAGAACAAAACGGCCCTTTTGATTTTTTTTTTCTGCATTTAGTGGGTTTAATGAGTGTAATCTTTCAGTAAGAGCTCTTATGCCTGATTAATATTAAAAGGGAAAAAATAAACAAATAGAATATTTGTAAGGACTGCTGAGAGAAAGGTGGAGAGAGCTCACACAAGCTTTGGTGCCAGACTAGGTTTCAAAAATCTACCATTTTCTCCTTGGAGACTTTGGACAAGCCACATTAATCTCTCTAAACACTGGTCTTCTCATCTATAAAATGTGATGGGTAAAGTCTACCTGGTAAGATTGTTGTAAGGTAAAGTGAGGCAACAAATGTTCAAGTGTATAAGCTAGTGTTCAATTGGTAGTACCTGCTATATTTTATGTTTTGATTCATGCCAGTCAGAATGGCTGCTATCCAAAAGTCTACAAACAATAAATGCTGGAGAGGGTGCAGAGAAAAGGGAACCCTCTTACACTGTTGGTGAGAATGCAAACTAGTACAGCCACTATGAGAACAGTGTGGAGATTTCTTAAAAAACTGGAAATAGAACTGCCATACGACCCAACAATCCCACTGCTGGGCATACACACCGAGGAAACCAGAATTGAAAGAGAAATGTGTATTCCAGTGTTCACTGTAGCACTGTTTACAATAGCTAGGACATGGAGGTAACCTAGATGTCCATCAGCAGATGAATGGATAAGAAAACTGTGGTACATATACACAAGGGAATATTACTCAGCTATTAAAAAGAATACATTTGAATCAGTTCTAATGAGGTGGATGAAACTGGAGCCTATTATACAGAGTGAAGTAAGTCAGAAAAACACCACTACAGTATATTAACACATATATATGGAATTTAGAAAGACCCTATATGTGAGACAGCAAAAGAGACATAAAGAACAGACTTTTGGACTCTGGGAGAAGGCAAGGGTAGGATTTGAGAGAATAGTATTGAAACATGTATATTATTACCATATGTGAAATAGGTAACCAGTCCAAGTTCGATGCATAAAACAGGGCACTCAGAGCTGGTGCACTGGGACAGCCCAGAGGGATGGGATCGGGAGGGAGGTTGGAGGGGGTTTGAAATGGGGGACACATGTACACCTGTGGCTGATTCATGTCAGTTTATGGCAAAAATGACCACAATATTATAAAGTAATTAACCTCCAATTAAAATTAATTAATTTTTTAAATTAACTTTTTAATGGTAAAATATGCTTGTTGAAGAAAACTTGGAAAATCATTTTGAAAGTTACATTTACAAAACTCAAAAATAGGAATCTGAACAGAGGCTTAAAAATGAGAATATGGTAGAAGGAAAGAAAAATCTCGAAAAAGTAAGTAGTAGCAATGCTAATTGGAAATTATAAGTAGAACTAGAAGAGGATTCTATAAAGATTCATGCATACTACAAGAGAAAAATTTCTTGCTTGACTCAGATTAAAGCAGACCTTTACAAAAGCCCAGTGGGGAGGATATACAATCAAGAGTGACTTTAGAGTATTACAGAATGAGCTCAAATAAGGTGATACTTCTAAAGAAATGAAAACAACAGAAACATTTTTTAAACTGCGGAATAATAGGAAAAAGGAAGAATAGAATTGCTATTTATATTTAATAATGTTAAACAAATGACAGTAAAAGCACAATTTCTCTGTTATTTACATTTCAGATAAAGAACCTCTTTTGACTTGAAGGATAAAAATGACACTAATAAAGGAGAGCCCACGTCTGGGAATAGTGAAGATCGTATAAGGAGAGTGTAAAGTTATCCCGGGGGCGGGGATGGGGCATGGCTACATGGTAGTCAGAACTTATGCATGAAATTATCTGTGGTCTTTCAGAAATCTTAGAAAATGAGAGAAATACTGGAAAATTGAAAATGAGTCTTCTGAAAAAGAGAAGAAAGTAGATTTGCAGACCAAAGAGACATTAGTGACACAGGCAGGATTCTAGAATAGATGATTAAAAAATGAATTTAAAAAATTATAAATGCTTATCTCTAATGGTGGGATGGCCTGGTGGTACTGACCATGATAACGGCAGACAGCGGGAGCATGGTTGGAGAGGCACACACTATGCCTTGTCATCTTCTGTTCAGCATTTTAAAAATCACTTATTTTTTCAAATTAAACTTTTAATTTTGAGGTAATTATAGGTTCACATGCAATTGTAAGAAATATTGCAGTGAGAGCCAGCTTGCTGTTTAGCTAGTTCCCCCCAATGATAACATTTTCAAAAACTGTAGTACTGTGTCCCAACCAGGATGGTAACATCAATATAGTCCTAAGATTTTATTAGATTTTCTGTTTTAGTTTCACTCATCTGTGTGTGTGTGTGTGTGTGTGTGTGTGTGTGTGTGTGTGTGTGCGCGCGCGCGCGCGCATTAGTTCTTTGGAGTTTTATTACATGTGTAGGCTTCTGTATCCACCATTACAGTCAGGATACAAAACAATTCCATCACCATAAGGACACTTTCTGTCCTTCTAAAATCTTACCCATCTTTTCTCCCTATTCCCAAACACCTGGCAACAACTATTCTGTAATCCTTTTCTCTAGGTTGGTCATTTCAGAAATGTTATATAAGTGGACTCATGCAGTATGTAACCTTTGAAAAAAAATTTTCCCCCCACTCAGCACTTATCAGTAGTTCATTCCTTTTTTCTTTATCTGCTAAAATATATGTAATATAGTATTTATTTTAATCACTAAGTGTACAATTCAGAAACATTAAATACCTTATCACTGTACCTAAAACTTTTTCATCATCCCTCCAAATACTCTACCAATTAAATGATAATTTTACCTTCCCCTGCTGCTGCTGCTAAGTCACTTCAGTCATGTCCGATTCAAGTCATGTCCCACAAGGCTCCCCTGTCCCTGGGATTCTCCAGGCAAGAACATTGGAGTGGGTTGCTATTTTCTTCCCCAATGCATGAAAGTCAAAAGTGAAAGTGAAGTCGCTCAGTCATGTCCAACTCTTTGTGACCCTCTGGACTGCAGCCTACCAGGCTCCTCTGCCCATGGGATTTTCCAGGCAAGAGTACTAGAGTGGGGTGCCATTGCCTTCTCCATTCCCTTCCCCTAGGTCCCTAGTACTCTCTACTTTTCTTTCTGTCTGTATTAATTTGCCCATTCTAGGTACCTCATATAAATGTAACATACAATGTTTTTCTTTCTGTGTCTGGCTTATTTCATTAAGCATAATGTTCTCAGGGACCATCCATGTTGTAGCATGTATCAGGATTTTAGTCCTTTTTTATAGCTGAATACTATTTTAGTTTTCAGCATTTTTATGAATAACATGGATGAACTATTGATGACTTGCTTTGCAAATCCATACAGCTGGCAATAAGTTGTATAGAAAATGTGTTGATTTTCAAAACGGATTGAAAATAATTAGATTGAAAGGATAGACTAAATGTTCAAGATGCATTAAACATCGGTAAGTGTAAAAGGGAGGCCTGGCATGCTGTGATTCATGGGGTCGCAAAGAGCTGGACACGACTGAGCAACTGAACTGAACTGTAAAACTCACATATGATTCCAAAAATAAGTGTTATTTTAGCTAGATGTGATGTGGTTTAACAGCAGTTAACATGAAAAATACCCGAGGGAGTTTCATTTGACAGAATGTTCAGTGTGAGTCCATAGTGTGATTTGAGCTCTGTTAATAGAAGCAAAGTCCAGAATAAGGAGTATGATTGTTCCAGAGTATTGTGTTCATTTCTGAGTGCCTTATTTTATGGATGCACTTTTAACAACAGAGGTGTATTCAAAGGAGAAGCCAGAATAATCTGACAGGAAGGTAGTAGTCACTCAATATTAGAAGGAAAGCCAGTATGAAATGCTTTGGGAGGTCGTCAGGTCCTTGTCAAAAGATTTGTTCACGCAGAGGCTGACCGAATACTGGCCAGGGACATTGTAAAATATTTTAGTGTCTCTAGTTAGGAGTGAAGAAGATGCTGCATAGTACATACTACCTTTGTGGATCCTCAACCTTGAGATTTTGAAATTATAGAACATTGTAAGATCCTGTAGTTTAAACTTTTAATAAATGTTGTCTGTGGGGGATGAGTTGCAGGGGACTGTCACTTTCCATGTTATGTATTTCTGTATTTAATTTTAGTTTTTGCAATTAGTACGCATTACTCCATTTTTTAAAAAGCAGGAAAAGTCATAAATGTTCCTGTTTTGCAAATCAACACAACTTAATACTTTAATTTTCAAATAAAAAATACAGTAAATTAATATAAGCATTTTTAGTGTTTAAAATTCTTTGCTTGTATTGAGAGGTGTGTGTACATGTGGAGGTTAGGTACATGAAGTTTTATACCTTTGGGAGGGTGCTTTGCTTAATGCTTGCCTTTGTTCCTTTCAGTGGTTCTCTGTCTGGTGACATTGCAAGTTGGTTGGGCTTTGGCCGATCATTCTGCACGCTCGGATTTACCTCCAGCCTCAGGTCTGGATTATTAGATAACTAAATAATAAGATTCTGACTAATTTCTGTGATTCATTTTCTCCCCCATTGACTCTGCTGCCTAGTACCCCTGTACTTATAAAGAATGTTAGTTCTAAAAGGAAGCGCGAGAGGAAAAAATTGTTGCATTCTCTTAGGAAAATATTTCCTTGTAATCCAGACGTGTTTTGTTTTCCCTCAGATGATTTTGTTTTATACCCTGGAGACCAAGGACCAACCCTTTTTGCTTGTTGGGAGAGAGGGATTATGACCAGTATTTGCCTCCTGGAGATGTTTGGGAGAAATGTTGCTAAGCTGCCTTAATAAATAAGTTGTAAACAAAAACTCTGAGCACACCCCCCCCCCCCATTATTATCTTAATAAATTTTAGCTTTGGATTTTAATGCTTTAAATGCCACTGTTCTCTTAAGTACTTAAAAAATCTGTAACATTTGTCAGGAAAGAGATATATTACTGTACTTCATTTGCCTTAGCCTAACAGTACCTTTTTGATGATTTTTAGACCAAGAATGTAGCAATTAAGTGGTAGATTATCTTGGACATTGTTGAATGATGTCAACATGTTGTTTGGTGTTAGAAACCACAGTATCGAAGAAATGGTTCTGTTAGCGTTTGATCATAGTGCTTCCACAGACTGGGTTTATGCTTTCAATGTTTATGAAAAGTTTCTATAAGAATTTGCTTATAATTCACTGTGATGTTATGTAAAGCTTCTTAGTCTTGTTACTGAAGCATACAGGATGTTTGATTTGTGGCTTAAACTCTAAATGGCCACAAACATTTTTCTTGAAAATAACTTGCTTTTTCCAAACTTCAGGAATTCTTCCCGTTGTTACCCACAGTAGTGAAAAGTCCAACTTTCCAGTTATGATTTGATTCTCAGAGACGTTAAAGAGTAACTGTCTTAGAAGTAAGAGAACAAAGAAGGCTAATCACTAATGAAACAGTAGAAACTTTCTGTTAGAGCAGGATAGAAACAAAAGTGGTAAAACGGGTGAGTAGAAACCTCAATGCAAGAAATACTTATTCAAGAAAAATACTTATTTAGGAAAAAACCAACTTATTCTGTACCTTCCATGTAAAAGACCCACAGTGCTAAGCCTTGGCCCCAGACCTCATACAGCATACAATCTAATTGTAAAAGATTTTATAATTTAAAACTTAGAGGATAAGGGAAGCAACCCTTTGTGAATCCCATGGAGGAAAGTTGTCGATGTTTTTCCCTTTTCTGGTTCTTATCTTTTTACCTGAATTTTAAGAGTGGGCAGTCCCTGGAGATAGTTTCCAGGTGCAGCAAGCTGTTGATTATGTCCCTAACAATTCCTTGTTGTTCTCCTACTTGTAAGTTGGCATGGCAGCAGGGATACGCAGTGGTACAGATGGGGCTTTCTGTAGGTATAGTAGCACCTATAATCTACTGCTTGCTGCTCTGGTAGTTGTGAGGACTTGTAGGCTTCTGGGAGTTAGAGCAGCTGGAGAAATCCTGTGATAATTTAAAAGAATGAGAAGGCTTTAGGCTAGAACTGGGGACAGAGTTATAGTCTATTAGAAATAAAACCACTGGAAAGCTTTCTGGCTCTGTTAATAGAATAAAGCTTATTATAGTAATCAAAAAGTTTTTCTGAGGAAGATAGAGGGGAGGAAAGGAGTAAAGTTTTATGAGGAGGTACCCTGGGGCACTGAGAAATTCTTCTCATTCATCCCTCCTCTAGTTGTATATACAACGAATCAAAAATAGCCTCATGGAGTAGGAAATAGCACCAGTCATACATAGTAACAAAGTAGTGTGTACCCTATGTGCCAGATTTAGCTTTCAGACTGAGCAGACTAGAAAAGACTACTTTTTGCTCTGGTTTGTGCTGTTTGTTTTAGGTGAAATGGGACAAAAAGACAAAGCCTTTTAGAAAGTTTATCCTAAGCAAGGAAATGTGGATTTTTAATTTGTCTTGAAAAAGGAAATGTTGAGTACTGATAGTCAGAGTGTTGACATCCTAGCTTCATATTTCAGTAGTTCAGGGTTATAAATAACAGAACATAAGGAAATGTTATATGAAACTTGTAATTTCTTATCTGTGGAAGTTCTGTATTTGGTACACAGTTTTTAATATCACCCTTCTGCTTAAACTCTTGCCTGCTTCCTGGAGAAAAAAAGCTTAAAATTTGTGAACTTTGGTATTAAAAGTCTTTTCATGGTTTGAGCCAAGTCTGATCTTCCAGGTTCATCTTCTGTCTTCTCTCCCTTTAGGAGCCTAGACGTCTGCTGTGCTAGATTCCTGAGACGTGCCTCGTGGTGTTGTCTTTGTTCATGGCCTCTTCTTACGCTGATTGTCCTTCTGAGTGTTTCTACCCGTCAAAATATTGTTCGTTCTTCAAGGCTCCAGCTCTTTATTCAAGGCCCCAGTAATTTATACTGTTGTCAGATAGAATACCCCCTCATTATTATGTTCAGCTAGAGCCGGAAGTATTTTGGGATATGTATTGGAAGACAGGTAATATGTGCTCTTAGTGTAGATACTTAGGCTTGAATGTCGTCCCACAGTGATATGCTGCTCATAGTTGAGGCACAGGAAAATTGTTTTAATTACTGAAGTTGGAACTGTAAATTGGAGTGTCTAGGAGTAACTTTCCTTAAAATTTTTTTGACTGCTAGTGACTTGTTGCTGTAAAAGAAAAGGCTGGAATGAGTATACATTGAAGTCCATACTCAGATATGAGATAGACCGTTCTGTTTTATATACTTTAAAAATAACACTTGAAATTATGCTTAGCATAATTTGAATCTTGTTAAATTTATTGTGTCAATTAGGGTTTTTTTTTTTCAAGTAGGGTTTTTAAAAATCTGTAGTGTTGGGAATTAGAAAGGTGATAAAGTCAGACTATATATATGCCTGTTTTCTTTGAATTCTGGCTAAAAAGTGTTAATTTCAGTTGTAGGCAAATTTAGCATCTTAATAGCCTTCCTTGCAGCAGTTCCTTCAGGCTGCTCTGTTTATGAAATAGAGGAAAATTTTCCATTTTAAAGAAAGCTGACTTTGTATGCTCCTGTAGTCTGACGTGACGTTTTGCAGTGTAGAGCTTGGTGGGGGTGGGGCGGGGGAGGCAGCAGTGTGTGGTTATTTAGGCTCTTTCTTCTTAGGCTAGGCTTAGTATACGAAGTTAACCAAGTGGAAAAAAAGTTTTTATTGTTATTTTGCTTTGATTCTGTCAGTGTTTTTTTCTCCTTGTTGTATTTTAATTAATAATAGCTCTCTTGCTTACTATTCTATAGCCAGCTGGAAAAGTGTTCTCTTTCTCATGATTTCTTCCCTTCTGGTGTGAAGCTTTTTCTTCTGTTACCTCAAAATAGCAAATTCCATAGTTCATGGCTAATCATAACAGTGAAATGTATTGAAATAACGTTTAGGAAGGATTTCCCCCAAATAAAACTTCTTATTCATTGGTTGTCTTAGAATTTCTGAGACGACCAAGCTTCAGAATTATGATTTTTTAGTTCTGCATTTTTTTTCTGACCCCTGACTCCTTTCTGTATGCATATCCTATGTGTTATTTGTTTTCTTGATTTCTGACTTTGATTGCAGCGAGCTCATAAAAGCTGATGTAGTACAAGAGTGAGTGTAAGCCAGCAGGTCCTGTGAGTCATTTGCTCCTTTGCCTGGACAGCCAGTGTGTTTGTTGCTCTTAGGTGAGGTCATCTCTCTTCATGAACTATCTGTCAAAACAGATACTTTAATCTGGTTGTGGCGGTGGGGAGATGAGAGCATGGTTCTGAGAGAAAACAGTTTTTAAATCAGGCAAAGACCTAGTAGATGTGTAAAATAGTTTCTGGTTATGCTTTGCATAATGTGGACTGTTTCAGCATATTTCAGTAGTTGTTAATAAAATATTAATGCATGTGTTCATATATTTAATTATATACACAATTAACTACCTTCCCCCCCTCAAATACAACAGTTAATGAGTCTAATAATCAAGCATGTAACTGGTTGTAACTGAATATAGGCTTCAATGTTGTGTTGTTGATTAACTGCTAAATTGTGTCTGACCTTTTGCAACCCCAGACTCCTCTGTCCATGGGAATGAGTTTAATAATCAAGCATGTAACTGGTAGTAACTGAATATAGGTTTCAGTGTTGTGTTGTTGATTAACTGCTAAGTTGTGTCTGATTCTTTTGCAACCCCAGACTCTGTCCATGGGATTTCCCAGGCAAGAAAACTGGGGTGGGTTGCCATTTCCTCCTCTAGGTGATCTTCTCGACCCAGGGATTGAACCTGTATCTCCTGCACTGCGGGCAGATTATTTACTGCTGAGCCACTGGGGAAGCCCTGTAGATTTCAGTAGGCATAACCAAATTGCATAGAACATGTCCCTGTAATTTATAGCCATTTGCTGCAAAAGATAAACATCTAGAAGTAGCCTTTTGAAAGTGGAAGGTATTTTTGTGCCAGATGGAATGAAAGGCATCTGTACTGCGAGGAGCTTGTCCGTGTTCCCTGTGGTCGGTCAGTGGTCACCACTGTTGACATTTCCTGTGTCATGCTTCCAAATTGACTGGTTTGTAGATTATTTGTATCTAAGACTTCTGTTTGATTAATCTTCTTGTTTCTGCTTGTTTCTGTTTTTTCTGTGTACTCTGTCCATCTTTGTTGTCACAGGGTTTCCTCAGACTTGGAATTTCATTTATACTCTGTTGCTTTACCATTTGTCCTTAGAGGTTTTCAGCATGTTTTTTATACATTTCAGCCCCCTTTTAGACTTCTAGGCCTTTTAATAAGTAAATAGTACTCAGAAATGAACACTTTTATAAGAAATGAAACTCTTATAGTCACAACCTACTGGTCACTGTTTTATTTATAAATTAATAGCCATCATTTTCATGTGTACATTGAGTGCTTGCCTATTCATTGACTAAAGTCACTGAGCGAAAACTCTGCTGCTGCTGCTGCTAAGTCGCTTCAGTCATGTACGACTCTGTGCGACCCCATAGACTGCAGCCCACCAAGCTCTGCCGTCTCTGGGATTCTCCAGGCAAGAACATTGGAGTGGGTTGCCATTTCCTTCTCCAATGCATGAAAGTGAAAAGTCAAAGTGAAGTCACTCAGTCATGTCCGACTCAACCTCATGGACTGCAGCCTTCCAGGCTCCTCTATCCATGGGATTTTCCAGGCAAGAGTACTGGAGTGGGGTGCCATTGCCTTCTCTAGCTAGTAAGATTCATATAGGACACCATGGTTCATATGGACACAGGGTATATAGGACATACAAATGTCTTGCCCAGCAACTTCCACATATATGGGTATGCCTAATAACAAAGAGCCATTAATTATAAAGAATCTGTTGGCCATGCCAGGACTGTGAATAATTTTTAGGGAGTAACTTTACCTATTGGAGCAGATAGAAAGCACCAGAGAACGTGGGTCAGGAAAGGTCGTTATCTTAAAGACAGAGTTGGAATGGCTGCTTGCTCAATTCCTGAGCTGATTTTTAAGGGAAACAAAACTGTAATATTACTGGAGATTTTATTCAAGGCAGGAAGTCAGAGAAAGAGAAGAAACAAATTCTTTATATTTGGTTTTGACATTAGATGTATGTGTATGTATGAGTGTGTTTGAGTGGCTGGAGCGTGTTGCAGGTGGGGAATCGGGGTGGTAGGAGAGAGTGTGAGTGTGAGAATGAGCCACTTAGTCACCACATTATGTTTCATGGTCTTGCCTGGAGATTAGCTGTCTGGAGAAACATTTCTTAATTCCCTTTAATATAAACATCTTTATGAGGGGAAGATGGTAAACTTTACTACAGTGCATTCCTTTATTCACTCGAAAATATTTATACTCAGTACCTTCTGTGTATGAGGCACTGTTTCATCGCTGGAAGCTTTTCTTTTTCTGGACTTGTTCCTTTGGTGCTGTTGTTCAGTTGCTCAGTTGTCTCCGACTCTTTGTGACCCCATGGACTGCAGCACGCCAGGCTTCACTGTCCTTCACCATCTCCCAGAACTTGCTCAAACTCATGTCCATTGAGTTGGTGATGCCATTCAACCATCTCGTCCTCTGTCGTCCCCTTCTGCCTTCAGTCTTTCCCAGCATCAGGGTCTTTTCTAATGAGTTAGCTCTTTGCATCAGGTGGTCAAAGTATTGGAGTTTTAGCTTCAGCATCAGTCCTTCCATTGAATATTCAGGATTGATTTCTTTTAGTATTGATTGGTTTGATCTCCTTGCTGTCCCAGGGGCCCTCAAGAGTCTTCTCCTACACCACAGTTCAAAAGCATCAGTTCTTCGGTGCTCAGCCTTATTTCTAGTCCAACTCTCACATTCATACATGACTATTGGAAAAACCATAGCTCTGACTATATGGACCTTTGTCAGCAAAGTAGTGCCTCTGCTTTTTAATATGCTGTCTAGGTTTGTCCTAGCTTTTCTTCCAAGGAGCAAGCGTCTGTTAATATCATGGCTGCAGTCACTATCTGCAGTGATTTTGGAGCTCAAGAGAAAATAAAGTCTGTCACTGTTTCTGTTGTTTCCCCACTTATTTGCCATGAAGTGATGGGACCGGATGCCATGAGCTTCATTTTTTGAATGTTGAGTTTAAGCCAGCTTTTTCACTCTCCTCTTTCACTTTTCATCAAGAGGCTCTTTAGTTCTTCTTTGCTTTCTGTCTTAAGGTGGTGCCATCTGCATATCTGAGGTTATTGTATTTCTTCCAGCAATCTTGATTTCTAGTTTGTGCTTCATCCAGTCCAGCATTTCTCATGGTGTACTCTGCATATAAGTTAAATAAGCAGGGTGACAATATACAGCCTTGATGTACTCCTTTCCCAATTTGGAACCAGTCTGTTGTTCTATATCTGGTTCTGTTATCTCAGGAGGCAGGTAAGATGGTCTGGTATTCCAGTATCTTTAATTTCCCACATTTTTTTTGTGATCCACACAGTCAAAGGCTTTAGCATAGTCAGTGAAGCAGTAGTAGATGTTTTTCTGGAGTTCTCTGGCTTTTTTGATGATCCAACGGATGTTGGGAATTTGATCTCTGGTTCCTCTGCCTTTTCTAAATCCAGTTTGAACATGTGGAAGTTCTTGGTTCACTTGTTCCTTTCAGGTGCTATATAAGTCATAATTCTGCTTCTAGAAGCTTGCAGTATAAGTTGTATGATATATTGGTTTATGAATTTAGAAGCAAATGAAAGAAACTTAAAACAAAAAAGATTGACTTCATCTTATCACTTAGAAAGGAGGATGCTCTTATTGGAAGAGTAGCTGTGAAGAAACCGTGAAGGATTTGGAATATCCATGACAGAATTTGAGACAACTGATTATACTTGAAAATAACCCTTGTTCTGTATAGTAGCTTTACCTATACTTGATGTTCTCTTGGTGCATGATGAAGCTGACTCTGAGAAGCTAAGCCAGCATGCTGTTCTGTGGTATAATTAAACTCTGTGGCTCTTTCCAGTCATTTGTTTTTTGTTGGTAATGCTGTAACTCACCTTTTTCTCATCTTTCCTTGGACAGTCTTATATATGTATTTTTTGTTTCTTTGTTTTTATTGTTTTGTCATTTGAAAATTGTTTTTTAGCCACCAAGTCGTGTTTGTTTGTGACCCCATGGCTTGTAGCCAACGCTTCTGTGTCCATTGGATATATTCCAGGCAAGAATAACAAGTAGGTTTCCATCTCCTTCTCCAGGGGATCTTACTGATTTAGGAATCGAACCTGCATCTCCTGCATTGGCAGGAGAATTCTTTATGACTGAGCCACCAGGGAAGCCCATTCGAAATTTGTTTTAGCCCAATTTCTTTTATTAATAAACCCATCCTTAATAAGAAACTATTTCTATATAAATTTTTCTTTGTATTATGTAATGACTATCTTATGACTTTATTCCTCCCATCCTAGATCTAAAGAGGCATTTTTTTACTGTTGTTGTTTTGTTTGTCTTTTTTTTGTATGGTTAATGTTAGGATTAACATGATGTTCCTATTTGGTGACAGACCAAGTGCAGACATGATCAGTGGACTGATTTCATTTTGCCAACTAGTTCCTTAAATCCAGAAGAGTTGGTGAGGAGGAGAAGACACTAGAATTTTTGGCTGACTGGTCACAACTTTGAAACAGAAAGTGAAATGAAACTGCAAGGCTGGTGGTGGTTCAAAAATCACAGGCCCCCCTGTTTTTCTTAAAAACATTTCATTCATACCAGATTTCTTTGAGCTACAGGGCAGATTTCATTCTGCAAGGCCTGTTCCTGAGTTTTATTGGAAGAATGTTGGAAGAGTGTTCAGACAGACCTCTGGGTCAACAGATAGTCCCCAGATCACTAGTTGAGATTTCATGTTATCTTTGAGCCACTGGACGTTTGATTTATCAATTTTCTTTCCTTAAAATGACTTACCCCTCTTTTGGATTTGTGTAATAAGATCTACATGCTTCCCTGGTGGCTCAATGGAAAAGAATCCACCTGCCAAGCAGGAGATGCAGGCTCAGTTCCTGGGTGGGGAAGATCATTCCCTGGAGAAGGAAATGGCAACCTACTCCAGTACTCCTGTCTAGGTAATCCCATGGACAGAGGAGCCTGGTGGGCTGTAGTCTGTGGGGTCTCAAAAGAATTGGATACCACACAGAGACTAAACAATAAGATCTGCAAATAAGTATTTCATATTAATATTATAAAATCATTTATGTGGTTAGTCTACATGAGTTAAAATATATAAAATTGAAGAGCTTATGGACAACTTAAAACAGTTTAATTCAGTTTTTTAAGCAAGCAGGTTTATATCTAAAGACTCAGATTCCATTTACCTAGAGGTATACTTAGTTTTTCTTCCCATAGAACACATGTTATTTAGTATTTTACACATAAACAATTACCATAGTATGTTACTTTTTGTCACAAGAATTTAGCAAACACAGATATTTTGTAAAATAGTATTCTCACAGTAAGAGTCTTTTTTTCTTATTTTAAAGGTTGTTTTTTTTTTAACTGTACCATATACCGTAATATTTTACATGCCCAGAATTTCTCACCATAGTCTTAGTATTTTCCTGTGAAAGTCTGTAGTCACTCTTGCCTGAGTAGCTATTAAATTTTTTTTAAGCTGTGTTACAATGTACATAATTCCCAGGTAACCCAGTGGTAAAGAATCTGCCTTCCAATGCAGGAGCTGCGTGACTCGGGTTCCATCCCTCATTCATCATAGAGGAGAGTCCCTGGAAGAAGAAATGGCAACCCTCTCTAGTATTTTTGCCTGGAAAATTCCAGGGACAGAGGAGCCTGGCAGGCAGCCCTCTTTGGAGGTTGCAAAGAGTTGAACATGACTAAGCACGTGCACATGCACATTATACATATAAAATTTACCATTCTAATAATACTAAGTGTACAATTCAGTGACATTAAATACATTGACATTGTCGTGAACTATCACCACAGTCTGTCTGCAAAACTCTTTCATCATCCCATGCTGATAGCTATTTTTAATGTTTTTAGTGGAAGGGCATCCCACCTAGTTCTCCCTGTATTTTGTTTCCTTGCATCTGTTTTTTCTTTGCATCTGATACTAGTGTGCAGTTGTATTTCCATCTTCTCAGTTATTTTCTCAGCAAATATTTATCGAGCACCTTCTGTGTGCTAGTAGGGCATGGAACCTAGTGGTGTAACCGTTGGCTATAATAGTCAAATACAGGACTGATGCCAACTACACACTGGCATAGCTATAGTTTTTCAAAAATTAGAAGCCTCCATAAAATGCTTGAATATGGCCAGACTTTAAAGGAAAAAATACTTGAGCAGAAGCTCCAAGTTACATCACATATCTGGAGAATCCAATTTTATGTGGTTGTTTAAAAAAAAACAAAACTTTTGTACAATAGATTTTTAGTTAAATATAAGTGTCAGAGGCATACATGTCCTGTTATCTGTATAAATATTACTTCCCTTTTAAATTGGATAAATCTTTCTCTAGAGAGATGTATCATTTTGAATTATATTTATTGAAGCTCTGTCCTATAAGTCTAAAGTCCATTATTTTTAGGTCTCCTATTTATTCTAGGATATGTAATAAGATTCAGTGTTTGAAGTATCTGAAATTGCCTCCAACAGAGATTATACGAGTAACTTTGGAGATTTTTATGCTATATTTATAATTGTAATTTCAGGAGCCATCTGAAATTAATACCAGTTTGTTATAATTACTACCATGTAAGGTAAGCCAGGATACAGGAGAAAGAATTTATTTTGTTTTTCTAATACCAACTCTGAGATATTGAGACTTGTCAGTGTATAGGGGCTTGGGCAGGACCTGATTTTTTTTAATCATTTATTTAGAAGTTTGGTAAACACTTCATGGTAGGTTATGAAGCATGAAATTACACTATTTGAAATTTGGAACTATAAAGGGAATTCTGAATCCAACAATGAAACTGTTTAGGGCTTTTCAGCCTACATCTGGAGATGTGACCAAAATTAGGTAAAAATATAAACTAAAAGGAGAAGGCAATGGCACCCCACTGCAGTACTCTTGCCTGGAAAATCCCATGGACAGAGGAGCCTGGTAGGCTGTGGTCCATGGGGTCGAATTGGGCAGGACTGAGCGATTTCACTTTCACTTTTCAGTTTCCTGCATTGGGGAAGGAAATGGTAACCCACTCCAGTGTTCTTGCCTGGAGAATCCAGGGATGGAGGAGCCTGGTGGGGTGCAGTCCATGGGGTCGCACGGAGTCGGACACAACTGAAGCGACTTAGCAGCAGCATAAACTAAAAAAGGAAAGTTGGGGAGCAGATAGGACAAAGTGTTACGGGGTAATAATTTGAGCTTATTTTTGTTTGAACTCAGATTGCCTCCTATATGCTGTATTTAGTCTATGTACACGACCCAGGTTTTGCTTCCTCATCTGGCATTGCACTCTGCTATGGAGGTAGATTTCCCAAGCTGTTATTGTGGTCTTAAATCATGGTTGATTGCTTTGATATATTTCAGAGATTGCACAGTGCCTCAACAAATAGTTAAGAATATTCCTTGAACCAACAATTTTTAAAAAGAAGGAAAGAAAAACCAAAAGAAAAAAAAAGTGAGGAGTATTACATTAAGAAATATCACAAGTTTTGTTTAGTTTTCATTTTCTTCTCTTTTAGAAATCTTTTAAGAAGAGTGTACTGCTTGTTAATGTAGAGTAACAACGACTGTTCTTGTTGCAGATAATTTTGTTGCTTAGGAACTTTCTGTGCCACTACAAAGACTTTAAAACTATCTCAGTAATATACCTGCTATTGTTATTATGAAAACTATTATGGAAACACATCAAAACAGTCTATTATAGGTCTATTCAATAGAAATATGATGCAGCATGTATGCAATTTAAAACTTTTTAGTAGCCACATTAGGAAAGGTAAAAAGAAGCAGGTGAAAAATTGAGCTATTGGGGGTACTCAGTCCTCAAAATCTTACTACACAGCTCAATAATCATGTGACTAATAGCAGTTGTAACACAGTGTAGGTCTGTTATCTTATTCTCTTTATCCCATCAGATTTGTTACCAAGGAATGATCGCAAATATTAACCTTTTCCTATCCAGTGACCTGTCCAAAGGGTGGATGACAAGGAGATGTAAGGAGTCTTGGGTAGTTCATTCCCTGAGGAAGTAGATTCATTGCTTTAGGTAGATTTTAAAAGAAAGATATACTTACTAGTCCATGTTTCTTATAGTCTCAGAAATAATTGTAATTTGAAACTTGGTTTTTTTTTTGATAATGAATGATTTCACATCAAAGAAACAGAGGTAAACTGCCATCTGGAGATACAACATATTGGAGTCATTTAGCTTCCTTAGAATTTTTAGTATGTATGCATACTACATATGTATACAATGGAATGTTACTCAACCATACAAAAGAATGAAGTTTTGCCATTTGGAACATCATGGATGGACCTGGGGGATATTATGCTTAGGAAAATAAGAGAAAAACAAATAACTATATGTTTTCACTTACATGTGGTATCTAAAAACTTAGCAAAACGAAACAGACTCATAGATACAAAGACCAAACTAGTGGTTACTAGAGGAAAGAGGTATGGGGAGGGGTAAAATAGATGCTTCCCACATAGCTCAGTTGGTAAAGAATCTGCCTGGAATGCAGGAGAAAAGGGAAAGGGAAGTCGCTCAGCCGATGTCCGACTCTTTGTGACCACATGGACTGTAGCCTGTCAGGCTCTTCCATTCATGGGATTTTCCAGGCAAGAGTACTGGAGTGGGTTGCCATTTCCTTCTACAGGGGATCTTTCCAATCCAGGGATTGAACCCCGGTCTCCTGCATTTCAGGCAGATGTTTTATTGTCTGAGCCACCAGGGAAGTAATGCAGGAAACACCGGTTCAATTCCTGGATTGGGAAGATCCCCTGTAGAAGGGATAGGCTACCCACTCTAGTATTCTGGCCTGGAGAATTCCATGGACTGCATAGTCCATGGGGTCGTGAAGAGTCGCACATGACCGAGTGACTTTCACTTTCAAAGTAGGTGAAGGGGAGTAAGAGGTTGAAAACTGCTAAGAATAAAACGAGTGAATTACAAGGATGTAATGTACAGAACAAGGAATATGGCCAATATTTTATAATAACTGGGGAATATTATTTATAAAAATACAAATTACTATATTCTACACATGAAACTAACATAAAAGTGTGAGTCAACTATACTTCAATTTTTTTTAAAAAAGCAACTGGCCTCTCTACACTATTAAATACCTTTAAAATGAGAATAGAGACATGGGTAGAGATTTTAAATAGGTAATTTGTTTTTGTTTTTCAGCGTAACTAGAAGTTTTTCCTGTGATATTAAATCTGAGGGTATGGATTCACTAGAGTTTTAGGGTATTTATAGAATCCTAAGAAGAGGATTTTATTAGCTATAATTGACCAAATAAGTAACTACAACACATTAGATTAATTAAATTCATTTTTCCTATCTTAAAAAAAAAACAAAACCCAACCTGGTATAAGGGCTTCTCTTTGTAGGTCTCCTTTCTATTTCTCGTTAATAGGTAGGAATTGTGAATTATATTCCTAAAGGAAAATGGGTTAGGGGTAGAAGGCCATATAATTCATTGTCTAAACTCAGCACCTTTAACCTGAAAGTAGATGGTGTTAATACTTATGTCAGGACAGTAGGTGTTAAACCAGGGCCATCCCAGGCAGATTGGGACAGACAGTCACCGGAGTTAAAGGGCAGTGTTATAGCTTTGCTGCCTGCTCTTGAGGCAGCCCTAGTAGGCTGTGGAAAGTGAATTCATGGAAGTTTTCACTGTTAATGTCCTGATCTATTGGTGGAGTCTCCATCCCAGGATTTAGATAATTTTTTATTCAGAGAACACTCAAATTGAGAAGATGAATGAGAAGGAAAAGATAAAGAATTTTAAATTAATAGACTGGCAATATCTCCTATCCCTGCAAGAAAGTTTTGCAAGCATGAAACCATTGTGACAGAAAAAATTTCTTTTAATTGTGCAGGTTATTGCCTTTAAATTCTATAAAGTAACTTCATAAAGTAAGTACAAAAAATGGGTACTTTCTAAGCGAATTTTGTTATGACATTGATTATATATTTGATTTTTATTCTTCAGTGCCCTTATTTAGGCTTTTGTTAACGATTTTTGAGGAAGACGTCATAGCATTTATGTGAATGGCCGTCTAACTGCATGATCTGGTAGCCTTTTATGTATAAAAGATATATGGTAGATGATGTCATAAATCTCAGATATACATCTCTCTGGAGGAGATCTTGATTTTTTTATCAGAAGTTTAAAGATTATATATAATAAAATTGGATTTTTGAAGTGTATATTTATTTGAATTTTATACACGTTGATTTGTGTAACCACCTCAGTAATCAGAATACCAGTTTCATCACCTCTAAAATTCTCTTGTGCTTTCTATTGTACTCAAACCCTCCTCTCACCCTTAACCCCTGGCAACCTTTGATCTGTTTTCTGTTCCTATACTTTTGCCATTTGCAAATTTTCATGTAAATGGAATCAAATAGTTTGTCATGTTTGGAAAGTAGCTTCTTTTACTCAGCATAATGCCTTTGAGATTCATCATATTGTTCCAGTGGTCCAGTGACATGTTCCATGTTGTTCCAATGGTCTGTTCCTTTTATTTATTTTTTTTTTTACTGCTGAATAGTATTCCATTGTTTAATGTACCACAGTTTGTCTTCTGTTTTTGTGTACCATACTCTTTTTCTTTATACTTTTCGGTATTACCCAACACGTTCCTGAGGCTCTGACCTCCTTTGAGAAAATTGTTATTCATCCATTCAGCAAGAAGTTTTTGAACATTGTTTTCTATTCTCCTATTGATAGTCATGCAGCTATTCCATGTTTTCCCCTAATAAGAGTATAGCTGTGAACATTGTCGTGCAGGTCTCCTTGGGTACATGTGCTAGGCTTTCTCTGTGGTTTGCCTGTGATTAGCATTATTGGGATATAGGGTTTACATGTTTTCCTTGACAGATGCTCCCCAAAGTGGTCACACCAATTTATTTTTCTGCCAGCAGTGTATATAAGAGTTTACATTGTTTCATATCTTTTTCAACACTTGTTGACAGCTTTTTTATTATATTTTTAACCTACATGATGGATATGAAATGGAATATCAAAGTCTTTTAAATCATTTTCCTGATTATGAGTGAAGTTGAGTACTTTAAAGTACTTGTTAACTATTCATGGGTCTCCTACTGTGAATTGCCCATTTATGCCTATAATCCATTTTCTATTTAAAACCAGCTCTCAGAATCAATTTTAAATGTTTTCTATGTAATTGCACTGTTTTAAATGTCATTACATCAGAAAAACCCTTTTGTAATGGCCTCCAATATGAAATCAGTGGTCCTTAGTTGGTCTTTTCAGATCTTCTGCTTCAGAAATCATTGCTTGAAGCTTCAGGTTGGTGAACATGTGGAGATGCAGGGGAAATGGTCTACCTAGAGAAGCCCTCCTTCTCATATACCTTGCCCTATACTTCTCTTCCATCTAATTGTTGCTGAAGTTCTCACTGTCTCTCCAGGTGGATGGTGTCAGATCAGAATTAAGTTGACTTCTTGGACACCCTGCTGGTGTTCAAGAATTGCTTATTGTGATGTTGGAAAACTCTCCGTGTTTGAATTGAGTACAGGAACCCAAATTGTTATGTGTTAGGAAAGGGAAAATGGCACAGGAGAACAATCCCAGATAAGATTTGGAGCAGTGATATCTGTGAACCTTCAGAGTCAGCCAGCTAGCACCTCAGAAACCCAAACACAGTTTTCATGAAAGAGAAAAATTAAAGTGAACAGACTACACCTTGAAAATTTAAAAATTTAAATTTGACTTTAAATTGCTTTTAAATACATTGTATATAAATTATGGCCACAGAAGCACAGATCTTCAGTCAGATGCAAATCTTCAATAACAACCTCTGTGTCAAAACTACTGTATCTTGGACTTCCCTGGTGACGTGGTGGATAAGAATCTGCCTTTCAGTGCAGGGTACATGGGTTCTATCCCTGGGCCGGGAAGATCCCGCATGCTGTGGGACACAGCTGCTGAGCCCACACTCTAGAGCCCGTGAGGCACAACTCCTGAAGCCGGGGTGCTGCAGCTCTGGAAGCCCATATGTGTAAAGCCTGAGCTCCGCAGCGAGAGGAGCCATCACGATGAGAAGCCCGCACCCTGCGGCAAGAGCAGCCCCTGCTTGCCCTGACTAGAGAAAACCCATGTGCAGCAACGAAATCCCAATGCAACCTAAAATGAATAATAAAAATAAATTATTAAAAATGAACCACTGTGTATCAACTTGAAACACATCTAAAGGAAAACAATTATTGCTCATTTTCTGCCTCCTGAAAATTTGCATACTGCTTTGTTATATTTTATGGACTGTGTTCTTTGTATAAACTCAAATAGGTAATATATTTCAGCAGCTGAAACATATTTAGTGTGTTAAAACCAAATCAGCATTAACTTCATCTGTAGACCTCAAGTCTAGATGAGCAGCTGTTTTAAACATGTGGTATACCTAATCAATATTGCCATACATTGTTACCAAAATATTGTACAAGTGACAGACTGGTTCCAAATAGGAAAAGGAGTACGTCAAGGCTGTATATTGTCACCCTGCTTATTTAACTTATATGCAGAGTACATCATGAGAAACGCTGAGCTGGATGAAGCACAAGCTGGGATCTCAAGATTGCCAGGAGAAATATCAATAACTTCAGATATGCAGACGACACCACCCTTAAGGCAGAAAGCAAAGAACTCAAGAGCCTCTTGATGAAAGTGAAAGAGGAGAGTGAAAAAGTTGTCTTAAAGCTTAACAATCAAAAAACTAAGATCATGGCATCTGGTCCCATCACTTCATGACAAATAGATGGGGAAACAGTGGAAACAGTTTATTTTTGGGGGCTCCAAAATCACTGCAGATGATGACTGCAGCCATGAAATTAAAAGACACTCCTTGAAAGAAAAGTTATGACCAACCTAGACAACATATTAAAAAGCAGATTACTTTGCCAGCAGAGGTCTGCCTAGTCAAGGCTGTGGTTTTTCCAGTGGTCATGTATGAATGTGAGAGTTGGACTGTGAAGAAAGCTGAGTGCCGAAGAACTGATGCTTTTGAACTGTGGTGTTGGAGAAGACTCTTGAGAGTCCCTTGGACTGCAAGGAGATCCAGCCAGTCCATCCTTAAGGAAATCAGTCCTGGGTGCTAATTGGAAGAACTGATGCTGAAGCTGAAGCTGAAGCTTTTGGGCACCTGATGCAAAAAGGTGACTCATTTGAAACAACTCTGATGCTGGGAAAGATTGAAGGCAGGAGAAGGGGACCAGAGGATGAGATGGTTGGATGGCGTCACCGACTCAATGGACATGAGTTTGAGTAAACTGGGAGTTGGTGATGGACAAGGAGGCCTGGGGTGCTGCAGTCCATGGGATTGCAAAGAGTTGGACACAACTGAGCAACTGAACTGAACTGACAGCATGTTTGAACCCTGTTTACCAAAGTGAAAGTGAAGTCGCTCAGGCGTGTCCAACTCTTTGCAACCCCGTGGACTGTAGCCCATCTCGCTCCTCAGTCCATGGGATTCTCCAGGCAAGAATACTGGAGTGGGTTGCAATTTCCTTCTCCAGAGGATCTTCCCAACCCAGGGATCAAACCCAGGTCTCCTGCATTGTAGGCAGATGCTTTACCGTCTCAGCTACCAGGGAAGAACTGAACAGACAGCATGTTTGTACACTATTTACCAAACGAGTATTTAATTTTGGAATATAGTTTTCAAATTACTCTTATGTGTCTGGCTTCTAAACTGTCTTTTAAAGCCATTTGAAGTATTTGCTTTTCTTTTTAAAAAAATTATATTTATTTTTAAAAATTGCTTGATGATTGCTGTACAATATTGGTTTGATTTCTGTCATACATCAACATGAATTAAAAGTATTTAATTTTGGAATATAGTTTTCAAATTACTCTTATGTGTCTGGCTTCTAAACTGTCTTTTAAAGCCATTTGAAGTATTTGCTTTTCTTTTTAAAAAAATTATATTTATTTTTAAAAATTGCTTGATGATTGCTGTACAATATTGGTTTGATTTCTGTCATACATCAACATGAATTAACCAGAGGTGTACATATGTCCTCTCCCTCTTGAATCTCCCTGTTTTATTTCCTAGTGGCATGTTTTATGCTCAGGTTAGAGATGTTGTGCTTTAATAATAATTAATGCACATTAAATGAAAAGATAATTCTTTTAAAATGTGGTAAAGTACGTTAGCAATAGCAGTTTAGAATTATACTTGATGTTTGACAGCCATGTTCATCTGCCTGCTCATGATACAAGGAGACTTGTCCTTTGACAGATTATTTTGCCAGATGCCCAGTGTTTCCTTCCCAGATAGAGAAGCTTGAGTCACATGAGTCTGGCCTTGATCTTAATGGAGATCAGTTTATATATATTGATAGTTTGTAGAGCTGCCAAGTAGCAACCAAAGATTTCATGAAGTTAATTCCTTGAAATGTCTTATGGGACAAACTTTTTTGCTTCTTCTGCTCTGTTTTGCATAATTCTCAGGTAGTAAAGAAGCCTGGGAGAAAGAACAGGGAGATTTTTTGTTGTTTTCAGTGTGGAGGTTTGTTCTGCCCCAAGGAAGGCAGTATATTCTAGGAAAAATAACAGTGAATCTAGCCTATTTATTGCTCCACTTCTGGCTTTATCTTTAATTTCATGTGTTTAGGTGATTGCCCAGAAATGTCTTATGGGACATTTTTAAAATAGAGGCAATATCGCATGCTCTGAGTAACCCTGAGAGATGTGAGGATAGGCAGACTTGAAGCTCTACTTTTACTGCCCTTGTGGGATAGCATGGGCTATGTGAAATGCTACTGAACAAGCCAAAAGAATATAGCAAGTATTGGCAAACATTGTATTGCTGATGAAACTGATTGTCCCAACTGTCAAAACTTAACGCTTCCAGAAGTTCCCATTATGATTACATTTGATTGAGCTATTTGTGTGTAGTACTTTAGCAAGCGCTACAATAAAATTCCAAAGAATTAAAAGATGATGTAATTTATAAGGCTTGCATTTATAGAATGCTTCTATTCTTGAAAGCACTTTCACAACTTTTCCTTTATTGTACATCGAAATAACTAAAACGGATTTTTATATCTACTTGTATGACATAGTAGTGGCAGAAATAATTATTTCTATATGTATATCAGTTTATGATAGAAAAAATCTTTTTCATAGATTATTTTGGAGGAAACTCAAGAGGTTGAATAATAAACTGAGGACATAACACTATTCAGTGACAAATTCAGATTTGAATACAGAGCTTTTTGGTGTCTGTCCTATCAAAATATCTCTTGATGGAGAAAATAATCCACAGTAAACACTGGATGTGTTTTTTGTTAGCGTGTTAAGAAGAAAAACATAAAGATGAGAAAACATTCTTTTCTTCTTTTAGTACTATATCAGCAAAAGTGTAGCTAGCCTTCTGGTGGTATTACTAATCTCGAATAGCAACAAAATGACAGCAAAACTTGTAAGCACATTTGGAAGATAGAGAGACATGAAAGAAGGATAAGATCTGATGGCAGCCTTAGGTCTTTTATTTTGTTTTTTCCAACTGTATGGATCACAATAAACATCATTCATTGCAGATTTGAAGTCCTGTTAAATCCTCTAGTCTGTAGACCTCTGGTGTATTTCCCTTGTAGCTCAGTTATGGCTGCTGTGAGACTATACGCTTAGAATTTATGGGAAGTGAAGCTTTAAATATCCCAAACATTGCAATATGGGTGGAAGGAGCTCTCTTCTTAAGGGAGCAGGATCAAGTATCTATTTTGAAGTTGAATCAACAGGCCGTTTTTGTGACACGCTGTTTTCAAGTTCAGAGAAACTGCAGCTTTGCCACTGTGTGAAAAATCTGGTGATTTGTGTGTGTCACATGGATATAAAACACAGTCTTTCCTGTTGAGAGGCTCTAATCTTAAGCAGGGCTTCCCCGGTGGCTCAGTGGTAAGAAGTCTGCCTGCCATTGTAGGAGATTCGAGTTTGATCCCTGTGTTGGGAAGATCCCCTGGAGAAGGAAATGGCAACTCACTTCCGTATTCCTGTCTGGAGAATTCTATGGACAGAGAAATGTTGTGGGCTACAGTCCATGGGTTCACAAAAGAGGTGGACATGACTTAGTGACTAAACAATAATAACAGATCTTAAGCAAGAAAATTTAGGATTCTCTGAGATGAATTTTCCTTTTTTTTTTTTTTTAAAGTTCAAACTTGATGGATTGTAAGATTTTTTTTTTTTTTTGGAGACTGTATACCTCAGTCTGAGACTCCTTAAATTTGTTTCGTTTAGAGATAACAAATATCTCTAAATAAAGATATTTAGAGATATATATCTCTAATTAGAGATATTTATCTAAGATAGATATCTAATTAGAGATATCTCTGTTGGAGAAGACTCTTGAGAGTCCCCTGGACTGCAAGGAGATCCAACCAATTCATTCTGAAGGAGATCAGCCCTGGGATTTCTTTGGAAGGAATGATGCTGAAGCTGAAACTCCAGTACTTTGGCCACCTCATGCAGAGAGCTGACTCATTGGAAAAGACCCTGATGCTGGGAGGGTTTGAGGGCAGGAGGAGAAGGGAACGACAGAGGATGAGATGACTGGATGGCATCACTGACTCAATGGACGTGAGTCTGAGTGAACTCTGGGAGTTGGTGATGGACAGGGAGGCCTGGCGTGCTGCGATTCATGGGGTCGCGAAGAGTCGGACATGACTGGATGACTAAACTGAACTGAACTAATGAGATAATTTTCCTTTCAAAATTTAAAATGATCCATGAGCATAATTATCCTCCATAAAATAAGTAATACCCAGAATGTTTGGTATAAAAAATGTTAAATAAATTGTTAATTCTTGCAACAATACTGTTTAACACTCATTGTATATTTATTAAGTGCTAAGCACCAAGAACTTTTTGTAGTTCCTAATTCTTTAGATGAAAGTTATAAATAAATGTGAAATAGCTTTTCATATTTCAAATATGAATATGGAAATGTTTTTGTATTGTCAAAATTCAGCATTCTTGGAAATGGCTTATGAGCTATATAATATTCATTTTAACAGGGGTAGAATCTGAGGCTCAGAGAAATGTGATATTGCACATGGTTGTTTTTATTTATTGGTTGCAGTTTATTGAGTACTTAACTCAGTGCCTGGCACTGTATTAAACACTTTACTTGTATCATTATGTGTAATCCTCGAAACCACACTGTAAGGGAAGTACTGTTTCAAACACTTTCTCCATACAAGGAAATTGAGGTTTAGAGTGTTTAAGTAACTTGCCCTTAGATTACATAACTAGTAGTAGTAAGTACCGGAGAAGGCAATGGCACCCTCCTCCAGTACTCTTCCCTGGAAAATACCATGGACAGAGGAGCCTGCTGGGCTGCTGTCTACGGTGTCACACAGAGTCGGACACGACTGAAGCAACTTAGCAGCAGCAGCAGTAATAAGTACTAGAGTAGAAAGTAGCCACTAGTGTATAGACACCTTTGAAATACAGCAAGGCACCCCCTTGTGGAGAAAGTTAGATAACTGAAACTTCTTCCTGGTTGCCACATCACTCTCATCAGTAGCTTGGGGATGGGTTAGGTCCCACTTCTTACAGAAAATGGAGCCCCTGAGTGGATGGCTTGGTGAGCTGAACATGAGCGGAAGTTCATTCCCATTTTGCTTTTTTGACAAAGAGAAAAAGGTGCCTTTATTCTATGCATAAACTTTATCACCCTACACAGTGGTCTCTAAGCCAGGTATTCAGTCTATGTGTCTGACTTCAGAGCCTGTAGTCTACTTAGTAGCATTTTTTGTTGTTTTAGTTGCTAACTCATGTCTGACTCTGTAACCCCCTGGACTGTAGCCCACCAGGCTTCTCTGTCCATTGGATTCCCCAGGCAGGAATACTGGAGTGGGTTGCCATTTCCTGCTCCAGGGAAATCTTCCCAACCCAGGGATCAAACTTGATGGCTCCTACCTCACAGGTGGAGCCGCCAGGGAAGCCCACTGCCAATTAATTGCAAAGTTACTTTCAGCCCCCCCCCTTTTTTTTCTGACCACAAACACTTTACTCTTTCTGTTGTGTACCGTGCAGGTTGGCTGACTTACAAATGACACTGGAGTTTCCATACTATGCTATGCCTATTGCCCAGTTGCACTGGCATTGTTTGCTGGTGATGGGAAAGACTTGGGGTGGGGTTTAGCGGGGAAGAGCTAAAGAATTATAACTCATATGTCTCATAAAAGTTTTTGGTTAAATGTAGCTCAAGACTTGTGTTAAATTCCTGACTTCCATCACCTAGTTAGCTGTACGATTTTGATCATGTTAGGGAAAGAATGTAGTATAATGGTTAAGAGCATAGACTTTGGGCTGACTCCCTGGGATCAGATTCTAGATGTTACTTACTGTGTGAACTTGGCAAATTTAGTTTATGTCTTTAGGTCAGGCCTGTAATTTTAGAGGTAGAGTGGGAAATAGTAGTTCCTATCCCATTCAGTTGTGAGAATTACTATATGAGTTAAATATATAAAGTTCTTAGACAGCAACCTAGACAGCATATTAAAAAGTAGAGACATTACTTTGCCAACAAAGGTCCGTCTAGTCAAAGCTGTGGTTTTTCCAGTAGTCGTGTATGGATGTGAGAGCTGAACTGTAAAGAAAAGTGAGTGCCAAATAATTGATGCTTTTGAACTGTGGTGTTGTAGAAGAGTCTTGAGAGTCCCTTGGACTGCAAGAGATCCAACCAGTCATTCCTAAAGGAAATCAGTCCTGGGTGTTCATTGGAAGGACTGATGCTGAAGCTCCAGTACTTTGGCCACTTCATGCAAAGAACTGACTTCATTTGAAAAAACTTCGATGCTGGGAAAGATTGAAGGTGGGAGGAGAAGGAGACGACAGAGCATGAGGTGGTTGGATGGCATCACTGACTCAATGGACATGAGTCTGAGTAAACTCTGGGAGCTGGTGATGGACAGGGAGGCCTGGCGTGATGCCGTCCATGGGGTCACAAAGAACTGGACACGAATGAGCAACTGAACTGAGCTGAACTGTACTTAGAACAGTGTCTGGCACATAAGTATTATTTAAGTGCTAGCTTATATTTTGTTGTTGTTATTAGTATTACATCATTATGAGTTTGTGTCTGTAAGTCAAAGCAGTTTGATTTACTGAAACATCAGTGATCATCTAAATATGTTCTCTTGGGAAAATTCCCTGGCAGTCCAGTGGTTAGGACTCTGTGCTTCCACTGAGTCGATCCCAGGTTCAATCTCTGGTAGGGAAATAAGATCCCACACGCTGTTCAGTGAAGCCAAAAAAAAAAAAAAAGGAAGAAAAATATCCTCAAAGAAATATGGTCTCTTGGGACTTTTTCCTGCCAGACTGGAGTTTTCTTGTGTCAAAGTACTTGCTTTAGGGTTACTACCCCAATTCCTAAAAGAAGCTTGCACAGCCATACAGCATACTCCATTTTTTTCCTCTGAAAAAATGATGCCTGTACTACAGTGGTAGAAATCTGTTTGGATTGTGACGTTTAAGAATTACATTTTAAGTAGATTGCTCTAGATTATAGCTGTCAACAATTAGTTATATATAAAAATTTCTTTTGGATCATTAGGCAATTTGGGAGTGTCTCTAAAGAAACTTTGTAACTCAGTGGAAGTTCTTAGAGATTATAATAGCCTTATCATTGCCTGTTGTATTCATTGTCAGTAAACTTGTTTTTAATGGGACTTTTTCTGTATTCAAAGACTAGTGCAGTCCTAGAGACTCCCTTGTTGACATTGCTTTGGCTCATCTAGCATATTACCTGCATAGCTTTTGCCCTATGTTTTTTTCCCTGACCTTCCCTGTCTGCCTTTTTTCCTCTCTCTACTCTCCATCCTTATTTCAGCATGTGTCCTGAGAAGTTTTGATCAGAGTTTTAATCTCAGAATCCATAAATTTAAGCTTAAGATTTGTACTTGAACTATATTAAAGCACAGAGTATATGAAAAAGCTAATGGGCATTTCAAAAAACAGTAAATGATAGAAATTGCCAATAAGCAGTTTTATCAGTCAAAATCTCCCAAGGAAGACAGAAACCATCTCACATAGTCTCAGGTGTTTACGACAGAAGGAATTTTATATGGGAAAATTGTAACACAGGTAATGGAGGAGCAGAGAACCAAATAAGAGATGGTGAAATAATATGATTGCAAAAGGAAGTCACTACTACCACCCCTTGCAGCTGAAGAAACACAGGGAGGTGCAACATTATTGCACAGAGTTACAAACATTTTGGAGGGGGGAGCTGGGGCAGGGAAGTATTTCATTTGGTTAGTTAAAAGCAAGTACAATGTGATTCAGTTCGGTTTCTTCTTTCTTCTTCCCCTGCCTCTTAAAAGCACAGAAAGCCCCGTAAAAATTGCTATTTTTGAAAGGAAGCTTCTCACGTTTTCTTGGAGGTGCCAGCCTGCACGTCAATGCTAAAGGATAAAAGTATTTTTAAAAAGCCATAAAAATCGGAATAACATCACCTAGTTTTACATTTTTCTTAGTCTCTAAAAAGAGAAGAACTTAAGGTGTAACCAAAGTGGTCTAAGGAGTAATACCAGTTAAATATAAGCCAGTGTTTTTCCCTATGGAAGAATTCTGACCTCCCACTCCACGAGAATGTTCTTTGAAGGAACCTTTGTTCTATATCATCCCAAAAGAGGAGCCTGACAGTCTATAGTCCATGGGATTGCAGAGAGTCGGACACGACTGAGCAATTTTCACTTTTTTTTAAATGCTGTATCTTGCCCAAAGATATAGGCTAGTATTTGATTCTCAAAGAGATGGTGTATAAAATCTCTGCCACGCAGAGAAAGTGAAATATAGTTATTAAAGCAATATTCCTGTTTTCTGCAAGCATGAATAGGCAGCTTTCTGCTTCTGGAAATGATTATCTAACTTCAACTTGCCCGTGGGTGGATTAGCCTCATTGATGAGTGTTGGTCAAGAAACAAGCTAATGACTGCTGAATTTACCAGTATTTGGATTTTTCTAAAAGAAGAAATCACAAAACTGTAAGGTTAAACTGATTATCAAGGCTCTGTTTATTTCCTTGATTTTGAGAACTTCAGTCATTTTAAAAAACTCTTCCCTTTCTTTAATATCACTTAAAATTTCAGTTGAAGGAATTTAAAGGTAATTGAAGAAGTAATGTCAAAGAGGACAGTGATAAAACATTTAGAAGTAGAAGTTTGAAAAATGCAATATTATTTAATAGGATGAGCTTCCAACTTAAAAGGCTAAAATTCTGTTTGTAATTCTGCCTCTGTTCATGTGTATCATTAAGGTTATATTCCTTAACCTTTCCCTGTCTGTTCCTCCAGTCTCCATGTAGGACTGTATTATTACTATTTGTTGAAGAAACTTGGCGTAGGTTTGAATGAGTTCTGTAAAATTTGCTTTAGCATAAAAGCCTCTCAGCCCCAGAATACAGTAATACTCTGTTATGGTCTGAATGTTTGTGTCCTCCAAAAATCCATGTGTTTGAGCTCTATTCGTCAGTGTGGCTGTGTTTGGAGTCAGGGTCTGTGGGGAGACGATTGAGATGGAGTCGTAAGAGTCAGGCCTCAATCCACCAGAGTTCCCATTATAATAAGTGGGAAGAGCACTGCACAGCGCAAGGATGGCTGTCTACAGGAAGCACATTCCCACCCCAAACCAACCCCATCAGACCTTTATCTGGGATGTTTAGCCTGTGGAACTGTTGAAAAATAACTCTTTTGTTTAAGTTACTCCATCTGTGGTATTTTTGTTATGGCAGCCCATGTAGATTAAGATACCCTTGACACTGTGATATCTTTAAATCTTACAAAACTTTAAAATCTTAATTCAAGAAATGACTCCCTAAAAAACCTGGTGTTAATACTTACGAGTCACACTTGAAGGGTATTAATGCAGCATTGTTAATCAACTATAGTTCAATAAACTATATTTTAAAAAAGAGAAAGGAGTACTTAATTAGCACCACGCATTGTTTTGGGTGCATTTTAAAAAATGTATTTAATAATTTTATCCTCCCAAGAACTGTAGGTGGTAGTTATTTTTGTCCTTATTTTACAGATAAGGCAACTAAGACTTGCAGAAGGTTGTATAATTAGTTAAGTAATGGGAATGAGATTCAAACATAGTCCTTCTAAAGCTTTTAAATCGTGCTCTAATTCCCAGAAAGTTAGTGAAGTGACTTACGATTGTAGAGCTATTGAATAATTAGAGAAGTGAAGATCAATATTGCTAACACTTTGCAGTCCATTTTTAATGTAAATGATAACCACTGGCTTCCCTGGTAGCTCAGACAGTAAAGAATCCGCCTGCAATGTGGGAGACTTGGGTTGATCCCTGGGTCAGGAAGATCCTCTGGAGAAGGGCATGGCAATCCACTCCAGTATTCTTGCCTGGAGAATTCCATGGACAGAGGAGCCTGGCAGGCTACAGTCTATGGGGTCACAAAGAGTCTGACACGACTGAATGACTTTCACTTTTCAAAGGCCAACTATTAGTAATGAGAAACACCAGATGTTGAATGAAATGAGTTTCATATGGAACCAACCTTAAGTCACAAAATGAGCCTGATATTTAGAATCTCTCTTTTTGTCTCTCACAGAATGGAAGTAACAGCTGATAAGAAAGATGAACAGTACTGACATATGATTTACTGACCTATCCATTACAGAAAACAAATTCTAAGGTACAAAGAAAATGAAGTTATCTTATGGCGAGTTACTTTTTCTCACTGTCAAATGATGGTACTTTTTGGTATTTTATGATAGCCACTGCCATACCTTCGTCGCTTTGAAAACTGTCAGATGTGAAGGTTGACTTTTCCCAAATTCCATTTTTGATTAGTAGAATAAATTTATATATATAGGTGTTAATCTAAAAAGTTTGCTTTTTTTCCCCCTCTCTTTTATTGACTTTGGATTTGAATTCTCAGCTCCTTATCTTTGAGCTGTATAGCTAATCTTGGGCAAGGTACTTGATCCTTCTGAGCTCCCACTCCATCCCATTGGGAGTAATAGAATTACCTTCAAAGGGTCATTGTAAAGATTAAGAATGCTTGTGAAACACTTAATTATCACAAAGACAGGCACATATAATGGCCTAAAAAATGTTAGCTGATATTGTGAACTATGGTTCACAGTGCCACCATGCCTCTGATATGGGGAAAATAACATCAATTTTAGAGGATTATAAAATGGTACTTTTACCTTCTGAATATTTCTAAAACCTTGATTCAAGAAATGAGCTTCTAGTACTAATTTATTTTTTCATATACTCAGGAGACCTAAATTTAAAACCCTGTGGATAAATAAAATACAGTTGACCCTTGAATATGCAGGGGTTAGGGGTACTGATCTTCTATTCCGTGAAAAATCCCCTTGTAATCTAGTAGTCAGCCCTCCGTGTGTGTAGTTCCTCTGTATCCATAGTTCTGAATCCTTGGATAGTGTTGTACTGTAGTCTTTACTGTTACAAAAACCTGTGTAAGTGCAATTCAAACTCACGTTGTTCAAATTAAGCATCAGTTGTAGTTCTTAATGGTTATTGGGATTGATAGAACTAAAAATATGTTTCTAATGGCAGTATATATGATTTTAAAAATATTGATATATCTGATATGATACAATAATGTGGATTAAAAAAGCTGCATGCATGAAGTTCCGTGAAAAGACTGTGTCATAGTGAGTACTTATCCTATTAATAAAAGGAGACAAGTCAGAAGAAATAAACAAGTATTAATAGATCTCTGTGCCTGAAATGACTAATGAGGAATGAAAGCAGTTCATGTTGCCAATTAAGATTCTGAATTGAAAAAAAAAATTGTTTAATTATAGTAGTAGGATTTTTGGAATTAAATAATGAACATGTGCAGTTCTAAAATACTGTTGAGCATCTCTATAGACATGAATTGTGCTAGGTTACTGTGAATATACAATTTTAAGTAAGATAGACTTCCTACCCTCAACCAGACACTGACAGTGATAGGAAAAAAACCCTAAGTATGTTTTTTTTTTTTTAATTGCTGCAGTAACAAATTTCCATAAACTTAGTGGCTTAAAAGTGCATAAACTTATTAGCTTCAGTTCTATAGGTCAGAAATCTGATGAATCTTACTGGCTTAAAATCAAGGTGTCGATAATGCTGTGTTCTTTCTGAGCCATCCACATTCCCTTGGCTCATAATCCTTTTCCTCCATGTTCAAAGCCAGCAGCAATGGGGGTCCACTTCTTTTCACACAGACATCTCTGAGGCTCCATATCTTTGAACAGTTTTCTGATTTTAAGGACTCATGTGTTTGAGTTGGGCCTACCTGAATAATCCTGGATGGTTATTTTAAATCCTTAACTAAGAAGTCCTTCAGTTCAGTTCAGTTCAGTCGCTCAGTCGTGTCAAACTCTGCGACCCAATGAATCACAGCACGCCAGGCCTCCCTGTCCAACTCCCAGAGTTTACTCAAACTCATGTCCATTGAGTTGGTGATGCCATCCAGACATCTCATCCTCTGTCATCCCCTTCTCCTCCTGCCTCCAATCCCTCCCAGCATCAAGGTCTCTTCGCATCAGGTGGCCAAAGTATTGGAGTTTCAGCTTCGGCATCAGTCTCCAGTGAACATACACGACTGATCTCCTTTAGGATGGACTGGTGGGATCTCCTTGCAGTCCAAGAGACTCTCAAGAGTCTTCTCCAACACCACAATTCAAAAGCATCAATTCTTTGGCACTCAGCTTTCTTCACAGTCCAACTCTCATAGCCATACATGACTACTGGAAAAACCATAGCCTTGACTAGACAGACCTTTGTTGGCAAAGCAATGTCTCTGCTTTTGAATATGCTATCTAGGTTGGTCATAACTTTCCTTCCAAGGAGTAAGCATCTTTTAATTTCATGGCTGCAGTCACCATCTGCAGTGATTTTGGAGCCCAAAAAAATAAAGTCTGCCACTGTTTCCACTGTTTCCCCATCTATTTCCCATGAAGTGATGGGACCAGATGCCATGATCTTCGTTTTCTGAATGTTGAGCTTTAAGCCAACTTTTTGACTCTCCTCTTTCACTTTCATCAAGAGGCTTTTGAGTTCCTCTTCACTTTCTGCTATAAGGGTGGTGTCATCCTTCTTAGGCACATCTATATAGTCCCTTTTACCATTTAAGGTAACATATTCATGGATTTTTCAGAATTAAAATGTGGACATATTTTAGGAATACTATTTTGCCTGCCATACCAAGGAACTGTGTATGGAAGAATAAAAGTTGGGCACCTAACCCATTTTAGGGGTCAAGGAAAACCTTTCAGCTGAGTCTTGAATAAAGAAATGAAGGAGGCCTATAGAGAGGTAGTTGCCTGGTCATTCTCAGTGGTGGAGAGGCATATGTGAGTATACTGTATATGGAAATGTGAACGATCATGCCCTGTTTGTTTTCAAGGAATCACACATTCAAGATGTTGTATGTGATGGTGGAATGGGGAGAGAGTTGATTATAGTGGGACTTTGCATATTATGCTTCAGAGCTTAGGTTTATTTTATAAGCAGTGGCATGACATTGAAGAATTTGAAACTGGGGGGTGACATGACCCAGATTTAAACTTTAGATGGATCATTCTCAGCTGTCTTGAGAGAGAATAAGACTGGAGGTAAAGATACAGTCAAAAGGCTGTTACTTTTGTTCAGTTCAGTTCAGTCGCTCATTCGTGTCTGACTCTTTGCAACCCCATGAATCACAGCACGCCAGGCCTCCCTGTCCATCACCAACTCCTGGAGTTCACTCAGACTCACGTCCATCGAGTCAGTGATGCCATCCAGCCATCTCATCCTCGGTCGTCCCCTTCTCCTCCTGACCCCAATCCCTCCTAGCATCAGAGTCTTTTCCAATGAGTCAACTCTTCGAATGAGGTGGCCAAAGTACTGGAGTTTCAACTTTAGCATCATTTCTTCCAAAGAAATCCCAGGGTTGATCTCCTTCAGAATGGATTGGTTGGATCTCCTTGCAATCCAAGGGACTCTCAAGGGTCTTCTCCAACACCACAGTTCAAAAGCATCAATTCTTTGGTGCTCAGGTTTCTTCACAGTCCAACTCTCACATCCATACATGACCACTGGAAAAACCATAGCCTTAGGATACTTTTGTTCAGGTATCTTCATATGTAGTTCGATTAAGTTTTTGGCTTATATGACTGAGTCATACCATCTGGGCTTCCCTGGTGGCTCAAAGGTTAAAGCATCTGCCTGCAATGCAGGAGACCTGGGTTCGATCCCTGGGTCGGGAAGATCCCCTGAAGAAGGAAATAGTAACCCACTCCAGTATTCTTGCCTGGAGAATCCCATGGACGGAGGAGCCTGGTGGGCTACAGTCCACAGGTTTGCAAAGAGTTGGACACGACTGAGTGACTTCACTTTCACTTTCATACCATCTGAGATAGAAGGAAACAGAAAGAAAGGCTTGAGAGATCTAAGATAATAATTGCAGGAGAGCCAGGTTCAGTCCTGGGTTGGGAAGATCCCCTGGAAAAGAAAATGGCCACGCACTACAGTATTCTTGCCTGGAAAATCCCATGGACAGGGGAGCCTGATGGGCTATAGACCATGGGGTTGCAGAGAGTCAGACATGACTGAGCAACTAAGCACACAAGCACCCCTTCATAAACAAGTACAAAGTAAAAGAAAAACTGTGTAGAGAACCTAAATAATTAATTTCCTTCTCTGAAATTAGCCATTTACCATCAGTAAGTAAGCAAAAGAATTAAAGGTTGAATTGTTAGATTTTTTTGTTCTTTAAGAGCAGTCTTGTTTCCCCTTGGCACCTACCTCACATATACATAATGTTGACTTCCCATATACTTGGCCTTTCCCTGCCCTGTGGCTTTCTCTTCCACTGAATGATTTAAGGAGTCAGGGCATTGTAGAAATCTGTTCCAGTTTACTTTCTCTTTTCTTTTTTATGTTGTGGTAATTGAGCCAGTTTCTGGCTCACCAGGTAGTCCATTATTCACTTTAATGAACAGTGTATAATCATGACCATGGAAGGAGCTGGTTACTTCAGGATATCAAAAAACTTCAGGGGAGATGGTTGCTGATTAAGAGTGGAATTACATGTAGATGTAGTATTTTTTTTTCCTTGTCATAATGTAGCAACTTAATGTTTTAGATTGCTAGGAATTCTAATTATTTTGGAAGCTGAGTCTGTTCTTGGTCTGGTAACTGAAAGGTAGCCTAACATGTGCTATAGCACATGTGTTCAAATATTTTCTGTTCACCAACTGGACTAATAGTTCTTACATGTACTGCTTCAGCTGTAAACTATTTAAGCAGTACATTATATCTTTTATGGAGGAAGTATGCAGTAGGGAATCATTGTAATTAGAATGTAAATAATTTGCCTTCCCTTAAATAGATTTTGAGTTTACAGTTTTAATATTTTTAATTGAAAAAATGGGGCACAGTCTATCTAGAGAAACTAAGAAGCATAATTGCTATAAAGTTCAAGGTTGATTTATGTTACTTTTTGGCTACATGGAGAGAATGATGTTTATCAGGGTAGTCTGAGTTTTTGTATAGCACATGTTCATCGTAAATATTTACTTTGACTAGTAGTCACACTATAGATTCATTGATGACCACAAAGTTGTAGGATGGGATAAAAATTGAGTTATACAGATGTGATTTTGTCTTTAGGAACAATTAGATATTAGGGCACAGAGAACAAAGGTGTTAATGAAAATACTGTGCTTTGCCCAAATAAAATCAGTCTATAAAAATTTCTGTTGTTGATAGCATACTATAGTTAATGAATTAAATTGTCTCATAATTTAGAAAGGTGTTAGTTAGAAGTTTTGTCTGTAACATGTTGCAAAATCTAGAAATGGTTTCATTAGAGCTACTTACAAAAGTTGAGAGATAATGGAACAGTGTAATGAGTAAGAGGAAAGGGAAAGGAGAAATTTATTAGCTTTTTGTTCTGCTTTATGCTTCCTTCTTCTGGAAGGTTATTTCCTGGAACATGTCTTATGTTTCAAAGATTATTATTTTAATAACCTGTTGCAGGTATCAGAGACAAATATCTTCATCAAAAATAAATCATCTTTTTTCTCACCAGTGAGTTATAGAAGCTCTAAAACTTCCCAGCATAGAAACAGTCCAGACTGACGTCTTTCGTTTCTTAAAGTTAATGTTAACTAGAATAAAATTAGGAGAGGGTTTGAAATTAAAGTACCTTTTTTTGCAGCTCTTTTCTCTTTAAAAAACATTGATATTTAATAGGAAAAGTCCAACAAGACTAGACTTTCTATATTTCATCCAGATTAAAGGTAGTGTCAGCTGTTAGTTCAGTTCAGTCACTCAATTGTGCCCAACTCTTTGCAACACCATGGACTGCAGCACACCAGGCCTCCCTGTCCATCATCAACTCCTAGAGTTTTTTCAAACTCATGTCCATTGAGTCAGTGATGCCATCCAACCATCTCATCCTCTGTAGTCCCCTTCTCCTGCCTTTAATCTTTCTCAGCATCAGGATCTTTTCAAATGAGTCAGTTCTTCATGTCAAGTGGCCAACGTATTGGAGCTTCAGCTTTAGCTTCAGTCCTTAAAATGAATGTTCAGGATTGATTTCCTTTAGGATTGACTGGTTGGATCTCCTTGCTGTCCAAAGGACTCTCAAGAATCTTCTCCAATACCACAGTTCAAAAGCATCCATTTTTCGGCGCTCAGCTCTCTTTATAGTCCAGTTCTCACATACATACATGACTACTGGAAAACCATAGCTTTGATTAGATGGACCTTTGTTGGCAAAGTAATATCTCTGCTTTTTATTATGCTGTCTAGGTTGGTCATAACTTTTCTTCTAAGGAGCAAGTGTCTTTTAATTTCATGGCTGCAGTCACCATCTGCAGTGATTTTGGACATTACTAATTAATGGTAAAATCAAGGCTTGCCACAGTCTCTGAAGTTGAAATATGAGCTTTTTCCTTATTTTTGATGACCTCTCTGTATTGCTAGGTCCAAAATATGCAAGAAGCAGAAAATCTGCATTAATCATTATATTTAGGTATTTTAAGTCATAAACTAACAGTCTGTAGCTTAGAGCTGCTTGGACTCCTAAAACCCTTGAGTACTTGTCAATCTTACCCTTAAATAAATTTTAAAATAATTTTCTTTTCAAATGTGCTTTTAGAAAATTGCAGAGTCTTATAGCTAGGATATTAAAACTGAATGTTCAAGATTATAGTCCATTTCCAAGTACTTCCAATTCTCTCTGTAAAATTGGTAAGACAGTACTTCATGGCCTTCTCATCCTGTATTTCTGATACTTATTAATCAGTTATGATTGAAACAGAGTTGTCTTACATTCTGTGATTCTTCAAATGAACTTCTGTGAGTTACCAATTCTTTGTTTCTTATGATTTAAATATGCTTGTCAAACACTTTTCCAAAAACCAGTAGATATTAGAGTGGTACTCAAGAGATCATTCCTTTGTGGAGAATTCTTCTAAAGCAGCTGGCCTTGATTCTGTCTTCTCCGTTCCTTCTTAAATCGATTTTATTGAGATAAAATTTACCACGTGATGAATGAAGCCTAAGTGTACAATTACTGAGTTTTGACAAGCATATAAATCTATGTAGTCACCATCACAATCACATAGAATATTTTCGTTGCTCCCAAAGAACCCTTGTGCCTCTTTGCAGTTAAGCTCTTTTCTCCTTCTAGCCACAGACTGTCATTAATCTACTTCTGACGTTACAGATTTGTTTTAAATTCTGTATTAAAAAGTATATTTTTTAATTCCGATATTTTATGTTTTTAAAAACTATTTGTGTGGATTACTTTGGTCTAGGATTTCAGGGGTTTCCAAATTAAAATAGTTTTCTTCTGCTATGTATAGTTGTCCCGTCAGCTCTGAGATTTCCTAAGAAATTTACAGAGAGACACAGAGACCCAGAGATAGTATAGGACAGTATGGATGCCTGCTGATTGCAAAAGGAGCTCAGCTGAGAATTTTATGAAGGGAATGAGAGTGTCTACCTTGATTTGACTGTGTCTGTGCATTTTTGTGGGCTTTCCTGGTGACTCAGAGGTTAAAGCCTCCGCCTGCAATGCGGGAGACCTGGGTTTGATCCCTGCGTTGGGAAGATCCCATGGAGAATGAAATGGCAACCCACTCCAGTGTTCTTGCCTGGAGAATCCCATGGAGGGAGGAGCCTGGTGGGCTGCAGTCCATGGGGTTACAAATCTAGCACATTAAGTTGATGAATTTATGAAGAATGAAAATAAGGGTTTAGGATTTGTTTGAGTGCTGAGTCTCCTTCACACACACTTTTTAAGTGACTAATTTAGTCACAAGGTTTCTGAAGTTCAGCTTTCTTATCTGAAAAATGAAAATTTAAATTGAGAGATTTCATAGGAATTAAGAGAATTTATGAATGAACAGAAATCTGTCTAATTTGGGGAGCAATTGCACTGGTGGTTTTGTCTTATCTCGTTAGGTTCTTAACTTTTAATTGAAGCACACACTAGATGATCAGGTCAACTTTTAAATAAACCTCTTAAGGAAACACAGAAAATGTTGAGACTCTTAAAATGACATGTACTATCCATTAGAGTGAAAATTTTCAAAGGAGAAAAAGAAGATTGAAATAAAGAGTAATCAATCTTTGATCTTGAAAACAAAGAAAAAAATGACATAATTTGTTTTTTAAAATTGCATGTATTTCTGCACAAAATAAAAGACTTTCATACAGAATCTTTTGATCCTTATAAATGAAATCATTTTGGTATTATAAAAATTTGCCCCTCTTGTCCAGATTGCAGGATAGACGTGACCTCTTAAAAATTTTGGTTTATTGCCACTAATAATAGGGTCTGGAGAATTTCCCTAGTAAGGATTTTGGTAATTCATTTCTTGATTTAAACACCTTTTAGTAAATCTAGGATTTAATATTAATTTTAGAACTAGGCAAATCAACCTTGAACTCTATGCATTATAGGAACTAAGTTATCAAGATGATAACTAATTTTATTTTATTGTAATCATTTTAATAATTAATTTTAGGTCCATTTTTATTTCATAGGTGTTAGCATGTGAAAAAAAGTCTTAGTATTGATGAAATGTACTATCTGTATTTATTTATTTGTTTTTAACAACTTATTGAGTTATGATTAAAAAAACATACAATCCACTCATGTAGAGAGTATGATTATTTTTTAGTATACCCATAGAGTTGTACAGCCATCACCCTAGTTATCACCACAGTCATCAAACCCATACCCATTTCCCCCTCAATCCTTCCAGTTCTAGGTAACCAGTAGTTACTTCCTGAATGGATTTACCTACTCTGGACATTTCTCTAATAGCATCATATACTGTGTAACCTTAAGGGGGAAGGTTAGGTTATTGATTTGAGAGTTTCCATCAGAGCATCACTTTAGCTACGTTCTATACATTTGTTAATATTGTATCTTCATTTTCATTAGTCTCGAAGTATCTTCTCATTTCTCTTGTGATTTCTTCTTTGTTCCATTGATTATATATTGAGTTATGATTAAAAAAACATACAATCCACTCATGTAGAGAGTATGATTATTTTTTAGTATACCCATAGAGTTGTACAGCCATCACCCTAGTTATCACCACAGTCATCAAACCCATACCCATTTCCCCCTCAATCCTTCCAGTTCTAGGTAACCAGTAGTTACTTCCTGAATGGATTTACCTACTCTGGACATTTCTCTAATAGCATCATATACTGTGTAACCTTAAGGGGGAAGGTTAGGTTATTGATTTGAGAGTTTCCATCAGAGCATCACTTTAGCTACGTTCTATACATTTGTTAATATTGTATCTTCATTTTCATTAGTCTCGAAGTATCTTCTCATTTTTCTTGTGATTTCTTCTTTGTTCCATTGATTATTTAGAAGTTTATGTTAATTTCCATAAATTTGTGAATCCCCAGATTTCCTTCTGTTTCTTATTCCAAATTTTATTTTTTATGGTCAGAAAACACACCTTATTTTTTTTAATCGAAGGATAATTGCTTTCCAATGTTATGCTAGTCTCTGTTGTACAACAACCTGAATCAGCTATAAATGTACATATATCCCCAGCCCCACCCCAGTCTCACCCCTTTAAGTCATCACCAAGCTGAGCTCTCTGTTATATAGCAACTTCCCACTAGCTATCTGTTTTACACATGATAGTGTATAAGGTCAGTGCTCCTTTCTCAGTTTGCCTCACCCTGTCCTTCCCCTGCTGTGTCCACAAGTCCAGAGAATATATTTTCTGTGGTTTCAGTCCTTCTAAATTTATTGATTCTAGTTTTATGGCCTAGTTTGTGATGTCTTATATTCCTTTTCTTCTGTTTACTCTTCACTGCTTTCTTTGCATTATGTGAATATTTTCTAGTCTAACCTTTCAATTCCTCTGATGATTATTTTCACTATTTTTTTTTTGAATTATTTTCTTACTGAGTGCTCTAGGGCTTACCATAGGTAACTTGTCAAAAGTAGTTAAGTAGTTAAGATTTACACTAAATTTCAGTGAAACATCAAAGTATTCTCAAATTCAGCTATATTTCCTCCTCCCCTTCTGTGCTATTGTTATTTGTATTATAGCTATATATGTTAAAAACCTAGTGGTGTGGTAATGATTATTTTATGTAATTTTATGCAGAGAGAAGAATGGAAGCAAGTATATTTTTTATAGAACTTCTTATATTGAATCTTCTTACTTACCACTTCCTTTTTTTAAATTCAAGTAATTTTTGTTATCATTTCCTTACTCCAATGCAACTTTGCTTCTACTTACTTATTTTATGCTGTTATTATTGAATATATTACTTTGCTAAACATTAAAGGCTCCTTCCTAAATATTACTTTCCTAAATGTTAAAATACAATTGCTACTGCTACTGCTAAGTCGCTTCAGTCGTGTCCGACTCTGTGTGACCCCATAGATGGCAGCCCATCTATGTACGTGTATATATAACTGCTTTTTAAATAGTTAAGTGAAGAAGTATGCATTTGTGCTATATAGCCACATAATTACCTTTACTGAAATCCTTTGATTCTTTAACGTGGATTTGAATTTCTTCTGGGGTCATATACTTTCAACTTGAATAGTTTCCTTTTTTATTTCTTGTAAGGCAGATCTGCTATCAGTGAATTCTTTCAATTTTTGTTTATCTGGGAATGTATTTATCTGTCTTCATTTTGAAAGATGATTTTACTGAATATAAGATTCTTTTTTTATTTGGCTGTGCTGCATGGCAAGTGGGATCTTAGTTCCCTGACCCAGAAATTAACCTGTGCCCCCAGGGTGAAAGCTCAGTGTCTCAACCATTGAACTACCAGGAAAATCCTCTGACTGTTAGATTCTTGGTTCACATATTTATTTGGTTTCAGCACTTTGAATATGTCATTCCACTTTCTTTTAGCCTTCATTATTTCTGATGAAAAATCTGCTGTTAACCTTTTTGGGATTTCCTTGTGAGTGAGAAGTTGTTTTTCTCTTGGTGTTTTCAAGATATTTACTGTTGATATGTCTTATATATGTATGGTATCTCTTAGTGCTTTCCTGCATATGCTATATAGCCACATAATTACCTTTACTGAAATCCTTTGATTCTTTAACGTGGATTTGAATTTCTTCTGGGGTCATATACTTTCAACTTGAATAGTTTCCTTTTTTATTTCTTGTAAGGCAGATCTGCTATCAGTGAATTCTTTCAATTTTTGTTTATCTGGGAATGTATTTCTCTGTCTTCATTTTGAAAGATGATTTTACTGAATATAAGATTCTTTTTTTATTTGGCTGTGCTGCATGGCAAGTGGGATCTTAGTTCCCTGACCCAGAAATTAACCTGTGCCCCCAGGGTGAAAGCTCAGTGTCTCAACCATTGAACTACCAGGAAAATCCTCTGACTGTTAGATTCTTGGTTCACATATTTATTTGGTTTCAGCACTTTGAATATGTCATTCCACTTTCTTTTAGCCTTCATTATTTCTGATGAAAAATCTGCTGTTAACCTTTTTGGGATTTCCTTGTGAGTGAGAAGTTGTTTTTCTCTTGGTGTTTTCAAGATATTTACTGTTGATATGTCTTATATATGTATGGTATCTCTTAGTGCTTTCCTGCATGGAATATGTTGAGCTTCTTGGAAATGTAGATTGTTATAGCCCAATTTGGGGAGTTTTTAGCCATTATTTCTTTGATTATATTTTCTCTTCCTTTCTCTACTTCTGTGAAAAAAGTTTTCTTCTTTCTTCTCATGTTGCTGTTTTTTATGGTTTTCCATTTTCTCTGAGACTGTTGATATGTATTCATTATTTTTTCTCCATGTTGTTCAGATTGTACAGTCTCTATCCATCTATATCCAAGTTTCTGATAATTTATATTATATTTACTGTTGAGTCTCTGAGATGAATTTTTCTTCTTGGTTGTCATACTTCTCAACTCCTAAATTTCCACTATTTAAAATAATTTTTATATCTTAGTGATATTTTCTATTTGACAGGATATTCTCATTGTTTACTTAAAAAAAATTATTTTTGGCCGAGCCTGATCTTCATTGCGTCATGGGCTTTTCTCTAGTTGTGGCACACAGGAGCTACTCTTTGTTGCAGTGTGCTTCTCTTTGTTGTGGAGCACAGGCGCTTGGGTGCTTGGGCTCAGTAGTTGCTACTCCCAGGCTCTCAAGCATAGGCTCAGTCATTACAGTGCATGGGCTTAGTTGCTCCTCTGTGCTATGTGGGATCTTTCCAGATCAGGAATCGAACCCATGTCTCCTGCTCTGGCAGGTGGATTTTTACCACTGAGCTACCAGGGAAGCCCAGCTTCCTTTACGGTTTAAAGCATTTGCATTTTTTTCTTTAACTCTGTAGGCATATTTTTAATAGTTGTTTCAAAGTCTTTCCCTGTTAAGTCCAACATCTGAACATTGTTCAAAGGCAGTTTCTGTTGTTTTCTCTTTTTTCCTGGGTAGGGAGCATACTTTTCTGTTTCTTTGCATGTCTTGTATAATTTTTTTTGCCAAAAACTGGACACTTTTGAAATTAATTTTTTTTGGCATATAGTTGTGTTTCTGCTGAATAGCAAAGTGAATCAATTTTACATATACATATCTTCACTCTGTTTTAGATTTTCCCATATGAATCATTACAGAGTACTGAGTTGAGTTCCCTGTGCTCAAGTCCTTGTCAGTTATCTATTTTATATGTAGTAAAAATTGGACATTTTAGGTAACATATTGCAGCAACTGAGGATGTAAGTCCACCCCCTAGTTCTGACACACTCACTGAATTGGCTGTTATTTGCTTGTTTAGGACTTCCCTGGTGGCTCAGATAGTAAAGCGTCTGTCTACAATGAGGGAGACCTGGGTTTGATCCCTGGCTCGGGAAGATTTCCTGGAGAAGGAAATGTCAATCCACTCCACTACTCTTGCCTAGAAAATTCCATGGACAGAGGAGCCTGATGCAGGCTCCTGACGCAAGTGGCTTGATTAGACCATTGTCGTGAAGTCTTTCTTCCTTGTGGGCTTCTGTGGTGGCTTAGTAGTAAAGAATCCTTCTGCAGTGCAGGAGACCCAGGTTCAGTCCCTGGGTCGGAGGATTCCCTGGAGAAGGCAGTGGCACCCCACTCCAGTACTCTTGCCTGGAAAATCCCATGGACAGAGGAGCCTGATGGGCTGCAGTCCATGGGATCACCTCGAAGAGTCGGACACGACTGAGCGACGTCACTTTCACATTTCACTTTCATGCATTGGAGAAGGAAATAGCAACCTACTCTAGTGTTCTTGTCTGGAGAATCCCAGGGATGGAGGAGCCTGGTGGGCTGCCGTTGGTGGGGTCGCACAGAGTTGGACATCACTGAAGTGACTTAGCAGCAGTAGCAGCAGCAGCAGGGGTAATTTTGCAGCAGTCTTTGAGGTTGCTTTCTAAACCCAGGACTCTTCTTAGCTGCTTTCCCCCCCCTGGTTCTCCCTTGTAAAATTCTAGCTGTTCTATGGGTTAGCTTGTTACTCTCAAAGGTTTACCAGTGCCTTAATTGCTTACTACCAAAATCTCTATTATCTTCTGTAGTTTCCTCACTATTAACTTTCCCACACTGTGTTCCAAATAAAGTCATTTCCCTTGGGGAGCACTTTGGAGCTTTCTGTCTTCTGTGTCCTGCCTTTACCCCAGAGCTAAACCTCTGCCACTGCCCTGGAGCAGAGAGTGAAGATAGTGGTCCCTTTTCTTGTAGTGATACCATTACTTGGTCTTCTGGGATTCTTCTATTGTGGAAACTTGAAATCTGTGAGCAAGCTGGAGCAAGGGTAGTTGGGATCCTAGCATTCTTGGCTTGCCTGCTGTAGTAGAACTTTATCCTATGAGTGCGAGTTGGGGCTGCCTGGAAGAAGTGAAGCCCAGAGCTCTCGGCTGCCCTTTCTTCTTACAGATCTGCATCACAGAAGTGGAAGTAGGAGAAATGCAGGTGGACTGCCCGCCTATTAGACAGCATAATCCTCAGTTGGGATTTGGGAATAGAGGAAGCCCTACATTCTTGATTGCTGTCATCTGGAATAGACTTTCTGTCATACTGAACACTGCTGTGACTGTGGCTTGATAGTATCTAAAGTTTCTCACTAATTAAGAAATTATTTACAAATTAAGAAAGCAATACCTGTTCATAGTCTGTATAATGTTAATCCAATAATTTCTTTATCTAATACTTATACAAAACTGTAGTAATATCAGGATACTGTAAAATGACAAGAGTTGCAATAATTTTTTAAAATAGGGTTTTTATATGTTATATATGTTACAGGCTAGTATAGAACATGCAGCAAACATTGAGCAGATGTATTGTTCATTGTTTTTCATTATGCCTGTACAGCTGAAAATACTGAAAACATGTAATCATTTGTCCTTGGGCCTTATTGGATGTGGAATGCAGTGAAGTATTTTTTGAATCTAGTGTCTGTGATTGGTTCATAATAGCATTAAACCGGAAGGTTGCCTTTTTTGCTGTTCAGTTCAGTTCAGTCGCTCAGTCATGTCTGACTCTGTAACCCCATGAATTGCAGCACGCCAGGCCTCCCTGTTCATTACCATCTCTCTGAGTTCACTTAAACTCACTTCCATCGAGTCTGTGATGCCATCCAGCCATCTCATCCTTTGTCGTCCCTGTCTCCTCCTGCCCCCAATCCCTCCCAGCATCAGAGTCTTTTCCAATGAGTTAACTGTTCTCATGAGGTGGCCAAAGTACTGGAATTTCAGCTTTAGCATTATTCCTTCCAAAGAAATCCCAGGATTGATCTCCTACAGAATGGACTGGTTGGATCTTCTTGCAGTCCAGGGGACTCTCAAGAGCCTTCTCCAACACCACAGTTCAAAAGCATCAATTCTTCGGCATTCAGCCTTCTGCACAGTCCAACTCTCACATCCATACATGACCACAGGAAAAACCATAGCCTTGACTAGACGGACCTTAGTCAGCAAAGTAATGTCTGTGCTTTTGAATATCCTATCTAAGTTACATGTTATCAAGTAGAGAAAGCCTTTAGGCATGAACTAGCAGAAGGTGAAACATGTAGTTTCATTAGTTCCAGGGACTTGATTACAGTTTATAATAGTTGCACACCTCACTGCTGCTGCTAAGTCACTTAAGTTGTATCTGACTCTGTGTGACCCCATAGACGGCAGCCCACCAGGCTCCCCCGCCCCTAGGATTCTCCAGGCAAGAACAGTGGAGTGGGTTGCCATTTCCTTCTCCAATGCATGAAAGTGAAAAGTGAAAGGGAAGTTGCTCAGTCGTGTCCGACTCTTCACGACCCCATGGACCTCAGCCTACCAGGCTCCTCTGTCCATGGGATTTTCCTGGCAAGAGTACTGGATTGGGGTGCCATTGCCTTCTCCATGCACACCTCACTGCTGAGTCACAAATCCTTACTACTCTTAAACCTGTTACTCTTAAATTTTGGGAAAGATTATTTTGGATTATATAGATGGATTTGCTATAACCACAAGAGTCCTTATAATAAGGAAGCAGAAAGTGAAAGTTAGTGGCAAATGTGATGTGAGAAAGAGGTCATGAGCCAAGGAATGGAGGAGGGGTCTAGAAGTGGAACAGTATAAGGAAGGATTCTTATCTCAGAGCCTCTAGAAGACCAAAACCTTGAGTTTATTTAGCCCAGTGAGACTCATTTTAAATTTCTGACCTCTAGAACTGTAGGAGAATAAGAATGTGTTGTTTAAAAATACTAATTTTATGGTAATTTATTACAGAGACAATAGGAAACTAATAAAACAAGGAAGAAGTGACTTACTATAACTGTGGGGTGAAGGTAGTCTAGTGCTAAGAAAATATTTGTATTCCCTGAGTTCTTTGATTTTTGTTTCAGGAACAAGTTGACTGACTTTTTAAAGTCTTACTTCACTGCATTCCACATCCAGTAAGGCCCAAGGACAAGTGATTACAGATATAGTTCTTCATAGAACTATATCCTACCAGTTAGACTCCAGTGTTCTTGCCTGGACAATCCCAGGGATGGGGGAGCCTGGTGGGCTGCCGTCTATGCGGTTGCACAGAGTCGGACACAGCTGAAGTGACTTAGCAGCACCAGCAGACTGCACTTTTATTATCTAATGCCACCTTTCTTCTTTTATAAGAGTGAAATGAGAAGTAGATCAGAGCAGAAAAGTTTAAATTCATACAAATAATCCTGTAGCTTATTATTATACGTTACCATATCCGTGCTTTCCTTTTTTTTTGTTACTAATATGATTGCTTGCATTGTCTCCTCAAAAATAAGACTTAAAATTAACCTTTCAAGGCTAATAATTTCTACCATCACAGGCTTATCTAAGGCCCTTCGTTTTTAAGCAAATACAGGCTTCTTTCAGAAGTAAATGGATTTTAAAAGCACAATGAAAGGAATGTTCCCTTTAAATGATTAGCTAGTAAGTTTCACAAATACAATATTTTTAAAACTGATTAATGTTTAATGCAGTTTTTTTTAATTGAGAAATTTTGAGATTTTTATTTTTAACCTGTTTAGAGCGTAAGTCATAATTTGTACATGAATTAAATTTGAAAATTTGCTAATCTAGTCAAATGCCTTTATTTTACTCAGAAGAAACTAGTTCAGTGGTGTTAGTAACTTGTCCAAAAATCACATACCTAACCACTGGCAAAGAGAGCATTGTAACTATAGGTCATCTCACACGCAATTGTTATTGTATGCCTGGCAACACTTTAATTATAAAGTATTCATTCTGATGAACCAAATTTTCCAAGATTATCAGTGGCAGAGACTTCCCTGATGGTCCAATGGCAAAAACTCTGTGTCCCCAATGCAGGGGACCAGGGTTTAATCCCTGGTCAGGGAGCTAGATCCCACACAGTGTAACTGAAGATCTTACCCATCACCATGAAGATCCTGTGTGCTGCAGCTAAGACCTGGTGCAGCCAAACAAATACATATTTTTAAAATGATTATCAGTAGTAAAGGTGGAAGATTTAAAACCTTTCATAGGTAACTCCTGAATTCTTGAATATACAGCCACAGATCTGGGCTGTGGTCCATATGAGAACATCAAACTAGATCATTAACATGCTTCTGTGATTTTGTGACTAGGAAGCTGTTCCTGTAAGTAATGATAGTAATATATACACACAGTCCTGGGTGTCTCACAGTCTTAGATTAGGAAAATGTATTTATGAAGAAGAGAATATATTTTTAAAATAAGCAACTAAAAGAAATCGTATTGTCTAATTGCTATAGGGCAGTGGTTCTCAATAGGAGGTACTTTTGTCCCATCTTTCCCCATCCCAGGAGATATTTGGCAACGTTTGGTGACATTTTCAGTTGTCAAGTACTGGTTGGGGGCAACAATGATACTAGCATCAGTGAGTAGAGGCCAAAGATGCTTCTATTAGTAAACATACTACAATGCACAGGACAGCCCCTACAACAAAGACTTATCTAGCCCAAATGTCAGTAGTGCTAAAGTTAAGAAATCCTCCTGTAGGGCATAACCAACACTAAGGATAATTTTAGAGATAAGAGAACAACATGATCATATTCATAAAAACTTCATTTTTGGAAGTACGAAATACCCTGTAGCCTATCCTATATCAACCAGGACTACTTAAAATCAAGTATTGGTGAAACAGATACTAACTTTAAGATATGCTTTTTTCCAATAATATGTCTAAGAACAAAAGAATGGAAATATGGTTCTGTTCAGGTTTTCTTAAAACAAATGTGGTTTCTGTATTTCAGTTGCAGAAGCATTACCTAAGAAAATCAACTTTGATTTCTCGTACTGTTTCTCTTTAATTTTTGGTATCAATCTTTATGTTACATAATTGAATTTGAAAGAATAACCTTGCTGGTTGTGGTTCAAAATCGTATCAACATGATGACCAAGATAGGAAAATCTATCTACCTGTTTTGTAGGAAAGCTTGTTGAATGAAAAAAGCATTGTATTTTAGCACTAGAGTCACTCTTTATTATAATTTTTTGCCGGGGTTTGGTTTCACTTCGTATCATAGAAAAATTATAGAACTATACAAGGTGAGGAAAACAATGTAATTAACCCGTGAACCTCAGCGCACCCATTATTCAACTTCCGCATATGAGCATCTTGCCAGTCTTGTTATATCTTTCCCTCTCTCTACTTGCTTCTTCCTCAGAATTATTTTAAATCAAATCACAAGCATCATATCATTCCACCTATAAATACTTTGTTATTTCTGTTTTTAAATGAAGTCAGAGAAGGTATTATCTTGTGGGTAGGCCATGGGGAATGTGGAATTACAGCAAATCTTTGGAATGGAGCCTTGTTACAAATAAGTGGATAATCCAAAGCCTTCTAGATAGAAGTTCTATTAAATAGTTGTTGAATTGAAAAATCTATTGTTATATGAAGTACTATTGTCATTTGAATGTGCCACAGAGATAATTTACTCATCTTTTAAAATAGTTTTCATGCCACTTTTTAATTTTAGCACTGGCTTTAGTCACAGCCTGGCTCCTGTTGCTGCCCCTCTCTTTCCTACTGGCATTTTACTGATCCATGTCTTTTCTTTCGGCCCTTTTTAAAGTATATACTCATGACACTGAACTCTTGGAAATCAGTTACTGCTTTTGTTCCTCCCTTTAATATTTGGACTTTTAAAATTTCTTAAAGCTAGTGAAATGTGTTTTAAGCAAGAGAGTAACATGAAAAGATAAGCATTTTCAAAAGATAATTTTGGTTGTGTTGTGGAGGGTAGATAGGAGGCAGGGAGAACTTGATTGGTGCATTTCATCTTGGATATAAAGAGACAGATGGATTTAACAGCTATTTAAGAGTTGGAACCCACAATCTTTGGTGACTGAAGGAAGGAAGGTGGGAGGAAGGAGTTAAAAATGATGGCCAAGTTTTTAATTTCAACAACTTATGATAGTACCATTTGCTGAGAGAAGCACAAGGGAGAGAGCAGATTCATGGGGAAAATATTCTTCTATGTGATTTCATAATTTGATGAGTGGGGCGGGGGAAGAATCTTCTCTTGATTCTCAGTGTGGTGTTCCAGTGAAATAAGAAATGTTTTACTTGAGCAGTACTGTGATTTCATTCATAGTTTTAAACTAGTTTATGAAAAGAAAATCCATTGGGCTGCTTGTGCTCCCATTTCTTCATTATATACAAGTTTTGTATAGTCATTATCTAGACCAGCAATTGTTATCTGACAGTCACATACCAGACGTGGTAGACAAGAGAAATAACAGTCAAAGTTGTGCACATGATGTAAGGGAATCCTTCAACCCCCAGCTCATCCTTTATTGTGGTCTGTTATAACTTAGAGGCCACTAGGTGATTTAATTTGGTGATAGAGTCCAAGTCCTGAGGAAAAGTGACCCCAGGTTACCCTTGTTCCATGTACCCCTAAGCTTACTTTCTTAGAAGCAATACTGTTCCACTGTAGAATTTTCTTAAGTGATGTGTGCAAAGATAGCCTTCCTAAGTGGTCAATGCAAAGAAATGAGGAAAACAATAGAATGGAAAAGACTAGAGATCTCTTCAAGAAAATTAGAGATACCAGGGAACATTTCAGGCAAAGATGGGCATAATAAAGGACAGAAACAGTATGGACCTAACAGAAGCAGAAGATTAAGAAGAGGTGGAAAGAATACACAGAAGAACTACATAAAAAAGATTTTCATGACCCAGATAATCACGATGGTATGATCACTCACCTAGAGCCAGACATCCTAGAGTGTGAAGTCAAGTGGGCCTTAGGAACCATCACTACAAACAGAGCTAGTGGAGGTGATGGAATTCCAGCTGAGCTATTTCAAATCCTAAAAGTTGATGCTATGAACCCGTGCTGTACTCAGTATGCCATCAAATTTGGAAAACACAGCAGTGGCCACAGGACTGGAAAAGGTCAGTTTTCATTCCAGTCCCTAAGAAAGGCAAAGCCAAAGAATGTCCAGCCTACTCCACAACTGCAATCATTTTACATGCCAGCAAAGTAATGCTCAAAATTCTCCAAGCCAGACTTCAACAGTACATGAACCAAGAACTTTTAGATGTTCAACCTGGTTTTAGAAAAGGCAGAGGAACCAGAGATCAAATTGCCAACATCTGTTGGATCATGGATAAAGCAAGAGAATTCCAGAAAAACCTTTAACTGTGTGGATCACAACAAACTGTGGAAAGTTCTTGAAGAGGTGGAAATACCAGACCACCTTACCTGCCTTCTGAGAAATCTGTATGCAGGTCAGGAAGCAACAGTTAGAACTGGACATGAAACAACAAACTGGTTCCAAATAGGAAAAGGAGTACATCAAGGCTGTACACTGTCACCCTGCTTCTTTAATTTATATGCAGAGTACATAATGCGAAATGCTGGGTTGGATGAAGAACAAGGTGGAACCAAGATCGCCAGGAAAAAATATCAGTTATCTTAGATATGTAGATCATGCCACCCTTGTGGCAGAAAGTGAAGAGGACTTAAAGAGCCTCTTGATGAGGGTAAAGAAGAGAGTGAAAAAGTTGGCTTAAAACTCAATATTAAAAAAACGAAACAGGTGAATGTTACTAGGACTGCAGACTCCTTTCTGTAGTCCTTGGATCATGATTCTCTGCACTGTGTCCTGGAACCCTTCTTCACCACAGAATATATACTAACCACACATTCACTGGGAGAAACTCAAAAATTGGCAATATGAAAGAATGCCATATCCCTTCTTAGTTCACTCAAAAAATTCCACTGTGATGTGGTTGTAGAGGTGTAGCAGTACTTGACATAGTTTCTACTTGTAGAGTGCCTGGTACATGGTCCCCCTCACACTATAAAACAGTAGCACTCAGTTGTATCCGACTCTTAGCAACGCCGTGGACTGTAGCCCACCAGGCTCCTCTGTCCATGGCAAGAATACTGTAGTGAATTGCCATTTCCTCCTCCAGGGGCTCTTCCTGGGTTCAGACCACCACTCTTGTGTCTTCTGCCTTGGCAAGCGGTTCTTTATCACTGAGCCACCTGGGAAGCCAAATAAATGCCATTCTGTTAGTAGTAGTAGTCATGTTATATTCATTCCTTTATTCATGTACTCCCAGATATTCTTTTTAAAAAAAAAAAGACTTCTAGTTATAAAAGTCTCAACTGAATTTCTGCCTCTTCTGAGGAACCCAGTTTTACTTTTGTTTTCTTATTTAACTTTGCAAGGATGTGTGTCTAGTTTCCCTTATTAGTTTTTAACTCCCTTATATGTAGGACTCATGCTTTATTTGTATCTTGACTGGTAGTTAGCAAGACCAGGAACACCAGAGATTATTATTCTATTGTAGCTGTCTAACCATGAGCCAACATCCTTTGGTAGCAGTATGGGACTAGTCCTTGAACTTTAAAGAGAAAAAGAGAAATAATCAAAAATCCAGTGAAAAATGCGAAATGCTGGGTTGGATGAAGAACAAGGTGGAACCAAGATCGCCAGGAAAAAATATCAGTTATCTTAGATATGTAGATCATGCCACCCTTGTGGCAGAAAGTGAAGAGGACTTAAAGAGCCTCTTGATGAGGGTAAAGAAGAGAGTGAAAAAGTTGGCTTAAAACTCAATATTAAAAAAACGAAACAGGTGAATGTTACTAGGACTGCAGACTCCTTTCTGTAGTCCTTGGATCATGATTCTCTGCACTGTGTCCTGGAACCCTTCTTCACCACAGAATATATACTAACCACACATTCACTGGGAGAAACTCAAAAATTGGCAATATGAAAGAATGCCATATCCCTTCTTAGTTCACTCAAAAAATTCCACTGTGATGTGGTTGTAGAGGTGTAGCAGTACTTGACATAGTTTCTACTTGTAGAGTGCCTGGTACATGGTCCCCCTCACACTATAAAACAGTAGCACTCAGTTGTATCCGACTCTTAGCAACGCCGTGGACTGTAGCCCACCAGGCTCCTCTGTCCATGGCAAGAATACTGTAGTGAATTGCCATTTCCTCCTCCAGGGGCTCTTCCTGGGTTCAGACCACCACTCTTGTGTCTTCTGCCTTGGCAAGCGGTTCTTTATCACTGAGCCACCTGGGAAGCCAAATAAATGCCATTCTGTTAGTAGTAGTAGTCATGTTATATTCATTCCTTTATTCATGTACTCCCAGATATTCTTTTTTTAAAAAAAAAAACTTCTAGTTATAAAAGTCTCAACTGAATTTCTGCCTCTTCTGAGGAACCCAGTTTTACTTTTGTTTTCTTATTTAACTTTGCAAGGATGTGTGTCTAGTTTCCCTTATTAGTTTTTAACTCCCTTATATGTAGGACTCATGCTTTATTTGTATCTTGACTGGTAGTTAGCAAGACCAGGAACACCAGAGATGATTATTCTATTGTAGCTGTCTAACCTGAGCCAACATCCTTTGGTAGCAGTATGGGACTAGTCCTTGAACTTTAAAGAGAAAAAGAGAAATAATCAAAAATCCAGTGAACTTAGAAATGTTTGTGACTGGGGGTGTCTCTCATGGACCTTCCTTCCACTAAGGCAAACCTGAGTAGTTTGTAGCCTATAGTTCTACAGAAAAGTGTGAAGGGAATTCCCAGTCATAAAAAGAAGAAACAGTAATTCAATTGGTTTGGGTTTTTTTTGCTGAATGCACTTTAAGCATAATCAATATCCACCCTAAGTACTTCATTGAATAGTTTAAATGAAGCCAATGCATTGCACTCCACCTTGGGTAGAGGATGTCAGTGTGTAGATTGTTTTCAACTTGGATTTTATTACCTGACAGAGGTACCCCATCTGTTTGCATGTTACGTGGAACTTCTAGATATTTTGGAGAATCAAGTTATGGTCTTTAATTCCCTCCCCTTCCTTCACCCCTACCCTCATGTCCAGGACAAGTGTGATTTGCTATTTAGTTTAGAATATTATTTAAGGCACAGGTATGATAAAACCAAAACCAAAACCTAGTGGCTCCTTGGAGTGTGCTTTGGACTCAGATATGAAATTGCCACATGCTACTTGTTTGGGTCAGTCTTCGGCATCTGAGAGGTTTTCCTACATGCTGTGTGAACACTCTCTTCCTAGGAGAGTTTGGTCAGTTGGAACAGTGTTGGGATTTCCAGCTTATTTTCTGCTGAGGGGAAAATATGTCAAGTTAAACATTGCAGGATAAATAGAGGCTTTGGGGGGCAGGACATTGAGGGGAGCTATTCAAAGTGTTAACTCTGCTTTCTCAAAGTAAAGGAGAGAGCAGAGATCATACCCAGAAAACAGAAGTGGAGTGAGGTGGAGAACAAAATATAAGTACCTAAATCAGATGCATATGGGAAGGACTTTCTTCATGATGAACTGGAAAAAATAATATTTTTTAAGTAATATTGCTTCTTTCTTTTCTTTCTTAAAAAAAAATACTTTGCCTTTTTTGTTCAAAAGGAGGTTAAATAGAAGTTTATTATAAAGTCTAGAACCATAAACATTGTTGAAATTTACCAGCCCACAAGAGTCAATAGCTAATTACTCTACATTTTTGGCTGTTCCACATAATTAACCCTGCTCTTGATCTAAGGAAAGCGGGGGAAGACCAGGCACTGTTGGATGATGTTAGCTCCTTGTTTAACCCTTCATGTTGTGCTGCAAGGCTCAAGAACCCATTTACTTGGATCTGTGAGGGGGTTTACATTTTGTAAGGTATTTTTTTCTACTCCCTCTTAAGAACCAATGAAAAGAGCATGCGTAATTCAGGCGTAGGGTGAGGGTGGCGAGTTGGGAGGAAAGGGGATTGTTTGCTTTGAATACGACTGAAAGGAAAGTACATAGGCTTTTGTTCACTTGTTTTTTCAGATCTTATCAAATTAATACTGTCAAATTTGAAAAAATGTGACTCTGTTTTCTTAATAGATCTCTTAGAAGCAGGTGTCTTATGCAGATAATAATTGTGGTTTTTAAAAGCTAATGTGTAATTTATTTACTTAAAATCAAGCTGTCTTGTAGCATAATTTTCCTGAGAAATTTATTGAAGGTAAGTGCACTGTTTAACTGGCTATATATAATTTTAGGAGAGGTTAAAGAATAGATTTAAATAAGCTGGCTGCCTGTTGGCAGGTCTGAGAAGGGCAGAAAGTCCTACAAAGCAGTTGTCGAGGGGATTAGATCTCTGGATGTCTGTCTGTCAGGAAAAGCCCTCTGCACACTCAACAGCTCCCATAAATGTTAATGTGGTGCTGTGCAGGGAACCAGTACTGGGGAAAGCCTGTGTCTGAGTAGGCGTGGGTGTATATGAGAAACTGCTGGGCAATCTGTCTCTGGCTGAAGTAGACTGCAGAGAGGCTTTGCCTTTCCTGAGCACTGGTGTGGGGAATTCCTGCTACCCAGCGGATTTGGGGAAATTCTAAACCCTCATATATTTTCAGCTCTAAAGTGATAATAGCCTTGTCGGAGTGAGGAGCAAAAGCACGTAGGGCATGATCTTAAAACATGAATCAGCCAGTTCCTGCTGTATGTCTTTTACTTGCTTGGAAGAGCTCTTCAAGCTGACAGTCTTGCTATTGTCAAGGGAGTTGGGATTCCACACAGTTCAGGGATTGCCCTTCTTTCCTTTCCCCTGGGCTCCTCCTGCCTGTGGATATTTAGCACGCAGATGCAGTTTATTGATCCAGCAGGAGAGTCTCCCCCGTTTCCACGTATGTCACACAGTCCTGGAAGCAAATGGTGCAGTGGCTGCTCCACACAAACCTGGCCGTGCTGCTGCCAGCGGGTTTCCCATAACCTTGGTGTCTCTGCAGCAAGGTTAGTGCCTGTGTGTTTACTGAAGCTACAGCTTTCTTTTTTTCTTTCTCGGCTTCCACCCATCTCCCTACCTCCTGCCACCCCCTGCCACTTAGGTTCATAAACTTGCATATGGTTTGCAAGGACTAGATATATATTTTACAAATACATTTTAGAGTTTTTTAAATAGTGCATTACAGAAATACATCCCAGTGTCCAAAACCATTCTCCGATTGTCACAATTAGTGGAAAGTTAAGGAAACAGAATATAAAATAGATTATATTCTAAGAAGTTACACTTGTTGAGTAGGCATTTGTGTGACAAATTGAAATGAGCTTCCTCTGTGTATTGGCATATATTCCAGAATTGCAATGATTTTCATGTTTTAGTGTTTATGTGATATTCTGTTGGCTCATTTCATGGAAATAAGTTTTCATTTTATCTGTGACCCTTGTCTTATTACAAGTAAGATCCTACAAGGGCAGCACTTTTTACCTTAGTTTAATTTGTTTTAAAAAAATTATTTGCATAGCCACTTATTTTAATTTTAGTGTTAGTTATCTAATAGAAGTGATTGAAGGAATCTTTTTGGAAAGGAGGTGTTTTTTGTTTTTTGTTGTTGTTGTTTGTTTTTTTAATATAGAAATTAAGGGATTGTTGGGCTTCCCAGTCATTTAGACAGTAAAGAATCCACCTGCAATGTGGGAGACCTGGGTTCAGTCCCTGAGTTGGGAAGATCCCCTGGAGAAGGAAATGGCAACCCACTTCAGTATTCTTGCCTGGAGAATCCCCAAGGATAGAAGAGCCTGGTGGGCTGCAGTCCATGGGGTCGCAAAGAATCATACAGGACTGAGTGTCTAATCACACAAGAAACACAAAGGATTGTTGCTCAGCAACTCTTAATTAATAGATGTTTATTGAATATATATTATGGGAACATATTGAGTACTTTATAGATTCTAAGGAAGAATAGTATGTCTTTGGCTGCAAGGTGTTTCTTACCAACTCGAAGTGATAAAAGTTGCCCATGGAACAGTAAATGAACAAGACTGTTTTAAATAAGATATTAAGCTATGCAGTAGAAGTTCAAGAATAGAATGGTACATAATGAACTGATTGGCCATAGAAATATTTTCATTAGACATGAGATTAGTGTTCAGAGATGTGCCTAAATAGTTAATATAGTTAGTAATTAATATAGTTTAGGATAGCTGTTGGTGGAATTCTGGCTAGGTTTACACACACACATATAAAAACCTATTTTATGTTGTGTTTGAACACTCCACCATTGAGTGAGCAGTCATTCTTTTTGCTACCTTAAAACAAGTCACATATTGTAGAAAGAGAGGAGTTTTTAGAATCAGATGTACCTGATTTCAGATCCTAGCTGTGCTGCTTCTTAGCTGTATAACTTAACCTACACCTCTGTTTTCTCATTGGAAGAATTAGGATAATTGTTACTGATTCACAGATTTGTTGGGATTAAATTATTTTGAAACACATAAACATTGTTTCTCCAGTTTTCTCGCTAAATTCAGTCCTCCTGGAAACATGCAAACATTGGTAGAAAACGTGAGTTTGAGGTTTTAGGCACTTGTCCTTGTCCAAACCATCGAATCAGTGATCTCCTACCCTCTACTGTACATTCTGAACTTCAAATAGCAAAATAACTCAGGAAATTTACATAGAGAAAGGGAAAGATTTTTCAGAGACCACATTTTAATCTCAAACTTAAAAGGATAATCTTTCCATCAGCTTAATAATGTAATATAAAATGATTTTAATATTAAGCCAAACAAAGCATAATTTGAAAGACAAAC
>SJYC01086757.1:0-16621 GCA_006408675.1 Madoqua kirkii | reverse complement strand
CATCTATTTCTGCTTTATTGACTATGCCAAAGTCTTTGTGTGGATCACAATAAACTGTGGAAAATTCTGAAAGAGATGGGAATACCAGACTACCTGACCTGACTCTTGAGAAATGTATATGCAGGTCAGGAAGCAACAGTTAGAACTGGACATGGAACAACAGACTGGTTCCAAATAGGAAAAGGAGTGCATCAAGGCTGTATATTGTCACCCTGCTTATTTAACTTCTATGCAGAGTACATCATGAGAAACACCTGGCTGAAGGAAGCACAAGCTGGAATCAAGATTGCTGGGAGAAATATCAATAACCTCACATATGTAGCTGACACCACCCTTATGGCAGAAAGTGAAGAAGAACTAAAGAACCTCTTGTTGAACGTGAAAGAGGAGAGTGAAAAAGTTGGCTTAAAGCTCAACATTCAGAAAGCAGAGCTCATGGCATCTGGTCCCATCACTTCATGGCAAATAGATGGAGAAACAGTGGAAACAGTGTCAGACTTTATTTTTGGGGTCTCCAAAATCACTGCAGATGGTGACTGCAGCCATGAAATTAAAAGACGCTTACTCCTTGGAAGGGAAGTTATGACCAACCTAGACGGCATATTCAAAAGCAGAGACATTACTTTGCCCACAAATGTCCGTCTCGTCAAGGCTATGGTTTTTTCAGTAGTCATGTATGGATGTGAGAGTTGGACTATAAAGATAGCTGGGTGCCAGAGAGTTGATGCTTTTGAACTGTGGTGTTGGAGAAGACTTTTGAGAGTCCCTTGGACTGCAAGGAGATCCAACCAGTCCATCCTAAAGCAGATCAGTCCTGGATGTACATTGGAAGGACTGATGTTGAAGCTGAAAATACTTGGCCACCAGACTCATTTGAAATGACCCTGATGCTGGGAAAGATTGAGGGCAGGAGGAGAAGGGGACAACAGAGGATGAGATGGTTGGATAGCATCATTGACTCAATGGACATAGGTTTGGGTGGGCTCTGGGAGTTGGTGATGGACAGGGAAGCCTGGCATGCTGTCGTTCATGGAGTCAGAAAGAGTCGGACATGACTGAGCGGCTGAACTGAACTGAACTAGCCCTTAGGGTTTTCCAATCCCCACTCTGGGCTTTTATTTGCTCAGAAAAGTATGAATAGGAGAACTGGTCAAAGGAATGTAGTAAGGTCCTTTCTCCTGCTGAATCTGCCTCTTCTTCCCTGACAGATCACAGGAGTCCATACTGTGCCTTAGTGTGATCTGTGATTTATCAGTCCCTGGAATGCCAAAGAGAAAACTGCCGGAGCATCCCGTTATAGAATTTACTCTGGCGTGGGAAGAAGGTGGGGAAGAAAGTTTTCAGGAACACCCCTCAAACACAGGAGATGGGGTGGGAATACAGGTGACTGGATGCCATTAGTTCCACGTACATCCAACCCCACCAGATGGAGCTGGGTATGCTCTCAGTAGCTTCCCTTGTTTTCCAGGAACTGTAATTGGAATCATATGAAACTAACCATATCCAACCGTTCTTGACCTTCAGAAACATCAACCTCATATAGTTCAGCCTAATTGTATTGAGCAACAACCATGTGCCAAGTGCTCTGCCAAGTGCCAGTCAGTGTGTTAATCCTTCAAAGGGCCTATGAATTCAGTGTTTCAGTACGTCCCACATAGATAAGGCAATAGGGGTTTGGAGATGGAATGTGATTTACCTAAGGCTGTAGGGCTGGAAAGTGAGGACAATTAGTTTTGGACAATATAGTTTTACTTCCTATTCCCATTCTTCCGTGCTATCTCTAGTGGAGGAAAAGGAGAGTATTCCACCTCCCCCTTCTCCCCTGCTCTTCACCTTGCCTCACCTGAGCTCTAGTCCTCAGACTTCTAGGTACTCACTGTGTGCAGGATCTGGCTGGAGTCCCTGGCCCTCCTCTCCCCACCCCTCCACCACCATCTTCCATCACTGAGAGCCCCTGTCCCTATCTCTCTCCTGTGTTTACCTTTACAGCCCTTTGATCAGCTTCCAGCCCTGTAAGATCCATCAGCACAGTTTCCTACCCCACAGAGATTGATTGCTTTGCCCTAGGAGGTGTTTTAAAGCTCCCATCACCAATCAACGTGGCGCTGGGGCTGCAGGAAGGGTTGGGCTGCAAGAACTCTGCCCATCAAGATCTTAACCACTGTCAAGCCTGACCCAAGAGTCCCTAGCCTCGGGTTACTGAAGAGAATTCAGGAGACTTGTAAACTGGAATGGAAACAACAGCTTTTTAATTTTCACTAGCTTTTTACTGAAATTTAGCATTTTCTCCTATTTTGAGTGAACAAAACAATAGTATTACTGGCACCCATGATTTTGTCATCAGCAGAAATCACAGATATTTTCATTACAGTTGTTGCTTTTATCTCAAAATCTTGTTGACATTCATTAGGACTTTCAAATCATGAGCTGCTACCAGCTCTAATTATTTAACTAATTAACAAAGAAGCACTTACATTGCTATATACAAAATTTGCTTTCTAATATATTAGCAATTAAAATTTTAATATAATTGATTTTCTTCATAAGACCTACACATCTTATCCATTTAAAAACATTTTTTCTCAGAAGGGGTCTGTGGGCTTTATCAGATGTCCAAAGGAGTCTGTGGCACACAAGTGGTTATGAACCTCTAGCTCACTGGTAAAGACACAGTCACTTACTGTTGCATTTGAATGCTGACTCTACCCCTTAGCAGCTGAGAACCTGAGAAGGGTTTCCTCACTTTTCTAAGCTTCCATTTCTCCAGCCTCTAAACATAGGATGAGAACCTACCTCATAGTTTTGGTGTGAGGATCAAGTGAAAGAATCCAGGTAATATACAGAACACAGTGCCCAGCTCATAGCAAGGGTGTAGTGACCCTAACCTCCATCATAATTCGAGGCTTCCCCTCCCCTATGATGTCACACACCTTACACAGTCCTCCATTGTCCAGACTGACCCAGAAGAGTGTCTGTGATCCACATCCACTCCAGCACCCAGGGCTTTCATAGTTCTTCCAGATACCCACAGAGCTTCTTAGATTGCTGCCTCCCACACACAAGAGATATATCATTTGAATGCACCTAAGCCGTTGGTCATCAGTTTAGCAAGAATGAATCATTTCTACAGATGCTATCACTCTGTCCAAAGAGGGAGTTTTCACTGTGGACCTGGAGTCAGACCTCAGTTCCAGTGACAGCTATGTCCTAGTTCACGCCAGTTTGGGTGAGCCCCTTAGCCTCTCTTCATTCCTGTGAATGTAGCCCAGGAACCTCTGCCTTGTCTTCCTCACTGGCTGTTACCCAGAAACAAATGAAAACAGAGTGTGACGCCCTTTAAAATTGTAAAATGCAATATAAATACCCACCATGTACGGCCGCCGCCCTCCCTTCCCCATGCCTTTGCACACGTTTTCTCCTCTGCCAGCAGTGCTTTCCCTAGGGTATTTCCAGGACTCAGATGGCACCTCCTCTGACAGTTCACCCTGCTGGTGACATCTGCCAGGTGTGATGGGAACTCACCTCTCTCCCATCATCCCTTCACCATGTCAGTCTTTCCACACTCTTCACTTCCTGCTCTGTAGCTTTAGGTCTTAACTTTCCTGTCAAGTACACTTTCTAAAGGCAGGACTATTGTCTAATTTCACTTTGTGTAAGTAATCTTGTTGTATATAGTCTCCTACCTAAATATATCAAAACCTCATTTAAAAAAAAAACAATATTTTTCAAGTCATTAAAGACAATTCCTGCCCTAGATGGAGTTGATGGAAAAATATTAGATAAAAATATGGGGCAAAAGCATTATCCAAAAGCCATATTAACTCTGAAGAAAGATCAAGCACTAGATTCTGTGGCTGGGATTGGGGGTATGACAAATCAAGGGAGGCTTCCTGGAGGAGGTGAGTGTTGCCAAGAGATAAGTAAAAGGCAGGACTGATAGCCTGAAAGAAGTAGGAAAGATAGGTGGGGGACTATGCATGGAGAATGACAAAAAGAGAACAGGAACGGGGTCTCATCCATATATTTCTCCGGTTCCTCCTTCTGTCAGCAAACCTTTGGAGAACAGCTGCTTTGTGCCAGGTATAGTGCTGGAAACTAGGTACACACAAATGATGGAGGGTGCAGATGTACAATGAGTATTATTGAGAGTGTAAGGCTATAGTTGTTTCTCTTACCCATAGCAAGGACATTACTGATGCAGGAATTCTGGCTTGACAAAGTCTTGAAAATGCTATTTTTAGGGGAGATCTTCCTGAGCAGATCACATTTCTGCGCCACTGCTAGATGGTCACTGTGGCACTGTCAGGCCTTTCATCTGTTGTGATTCACAGGACACAAGGAGATTATGGAGGTTAATGGTCACTGAAGCTCATACTTCAATACCCATGGCAGAAAGCTTGAGGTTTCTTCAAAGAAGGAAAGTCCTTTCTTATAAATTTTTTGGCTTTTTATCCAATTTTGAACCAAGGTTTTGTGTTCCAACTCTTCCAACTATATTCCAGACACTTTCTGTTTATTATCTCATTTAAAGTGTTCAATGATCCCAAGGGAAGTGGGTATTTTACCCTACATTTTACCGTTGAGGAAGTGAGATGGAGAAGTTAGTAACTTTCCCAGGATCATGCAGTGTGTAAGCTGTGAAGCCAGATGTAGGTTGCAAAGTCAGTGGTTTTCGTTTTTGTTCTTTCTTTTAAACCACATAATTCTATATCTATGATTTTTCATGTTACATGCCTTCTGGTGAACTTTCTGGGCATACAAGATGGACTGGAGACACTCTTTGTGTATGTTCTTGTCACTCTCAGAGAAAATGTTCCAGAAGTGAAGAAGAAAAATGCTGATCAGGTCTGAGCTGGGAAATGTAATATGAGCCTAATATTTTAGAACAGATCTTTTAGAATTGCAAAGAACTCATCATAAATAGGATGTGGCCATTATTTTTGGTGAGCAATTAGATGGCATTATCTTGACAGAATTGAATTCCCATTAGTGAAAGTAGGAAGAGCACTTCAGAATTTGGCACATCCTTGCTTTCATGTTTGAAGTAGGCACTGGAAACAATATTCTCCTAAAACTTCAAAAGCCTGCTTAAAGTTGGAAATTTGTCCATGAATATATGCAGCTATTCTTTGGCACTTTTTTTTTTTTTTTGCAGAAACGCTTTAATATCCAATTTCAGAGCATCCATTCATTCACACATTTAAAAAATTGATTTAAGTTAGTGCAGAGAACTGTTTGAAATCCACAGGACTTGTGGCTCAGCTCAGAGTCAAAAATACGCCTGTATGGCTTTCCCAAGGGTGTTTGTTGGGTGCCCGTGTATGCTCGAAGAAGCACGTCATCTATAGGGTTCTGCTTGTGCTCATGTGTGCATATACACACCTGCTTCTGCATTCACATGGACACAAGCTACGGAATCACCTTGAAAGGTTGGTTGATTCATTATTGAATAAATAGTGCCTAGTATAAACCCCTGTGCATCTTTTCTAGACAGCTGTATGAGATTCAAAGAATCCTCAGATTCAGCCTAGAAAGAGGAAGAAGCTGAGAAAAATGAAATGCTAAACACCTAAATGAAAAGTCCCAGCAGTGACTCTGTGGCAAATGGTGGCTGGGGTTATAGAGAGGAAAACGCTATCGCTCATGGCCTTGTACAAGAGGCTGTGTCTTTAGCTTCCAGGAATAACTCCCATTGGATGACTTCTCATCAAGTGTGAGATAGTTCACAGGCATCTTCTCTGGGTCACAGCCCTATTTCTGAGATGAGAAAACAGACTTTAAGGGATTGACCCAAGGACACACGACAGCCAACGGGTGGAAGCCGATCCAGCTCCAGTTTCACAGGCTGCAAAGGCCACACACCTCTCCCTCCACCCCACGGCCTCTCTTCCTCCCTCATTTGTGTTTGGGGGAACAGACAAACCTTTCCCGTACTCAGAAGACTGAGGCTCATTGGCGGGGCACCATCTCCACAGCGTGCACACCACCCACGCCGAGACAGGGCCCATGCACAGGAAGGTCAGAGCAGGGTGGGCGGGGAATCAGTGGGCAGGCATCACAGAGCAGCTCCACCCATGCCAGGGGCTTTGCCCTGGGCAGGCAATTTTGGTGGCTACCAGGCACGCCCTCGGCCTCAGACCCTCCTTCCTTCTCAGTCCCAATAGAGACTGGAGCTCAGCACAAAATAGAGCGAAATGTGGGGCCTTCACTGGACCTCAGGGACTGTGAGGATGGCCCAGAGGCTTGTACATCAAAAGGTGGTTCTCCTATATCCCTGTGGACATGCCTCATGGACAATGTGTGATCTGTGCTGTGGTGTATATCGATGTACACACATATGTCCTATATACATATATGTTCTGTGCTGTGCTAAGTTGCTTCAGTTGTGCCTAACTCTTTGCAACCCTGTGGACTGTAGCCCACCAGGCTCCTCCGTCCATGGGATCCTCCAGGCAAGAATACTGGAGTGGGTTTCCATGCCCTCCTCCAAGGGATCTATCTGATCCAGGGATCAAACCCATGCCTCCTGTGACTCCTGCATCACAGGCAGATACTTAGCTGCTGAGCCACCGGGGAAACCCATACACACACACACACACACACACACACACACACACGTATATGTTAGAGGTATGAGTGGTGGTTGGCATCACTACTCAAATGCTAGTCACTCAGTCGCGTCCGACCCCACCAGCTGTAGCTTTGCGACCTCATGGACTATAGCTCTCCAGGTTCCTTTGTTCATGGCATCACTATGGGACAGTTTATTTCCAGAACAACACTCTTCTGGTAAATTTTTGGTATTAAAAACTGGCTTTCAGAGTAGAATTCATTATTTCTATTATTAATATTATTTATAATATTGAATTTTTGTATTGCTATAATTTTGGCTAAAGCGCCCTTTTTATTTTTACCAGGCACATCACCTTTTTCCTTTCTTTTTTTTTTTTTTTTTTGTTTTGCCTTTTTTTTTTTTTAAGCAAGGAGGGTTGGTTTTTTAAAACAAATATTATTGATGCCCTTCATATTAAGTGACTATTGTTTGGTGTCCTGTGGCCTCAGACAATTTATAGCTCAGTTATCTAATATAAAACTTTACATCATAAGGAGAGAACACTTAAGCATTAGCTTAAGGTGCCCAGTCAAAAGGTGGCAGGGACTCCTGATGGCCACAATGCTGGCTGGACATTACCACCAAATAACAGCCAAGAAGGAGAAACTAAGAAGAGTTTCCTGCCTTACTCCTCCTACTCATTCTTATTCTCCAACGAATGGAATTCTCTGGGCCAGAATACTGGAGTGGGTAGCCTTTCTCCTCTCCAAGGGACTTTTCCAACCCAGGGATTGAACCCAGGTCTACCCGCATTACAGGCAGATTCTTTACCAGCTGAGCCACAAGGGAAGCCCAAGAATTCCAGGCCAGAATACTGGAGTATCCCTTCTCCAGAGGATCTTCCAGACTCAGGAATTGAAATGGGGTCTCTTGCACTGCAGGTGGATTCTTTACCAACTGAGCTATCAGGGAAGCCCAAAAGGCTAAGCACTAGGTTTTTATTCTTTTACATAAAATTTTAATTTAAAAATATCTTTAGATTTACAGAGAAGTTGTGAAGGATAGTACAGAGTTCCTGCATACTCTGTACTCAGTATATTATTATTACTATTCCCCATTAATATCTTACATTTGTATGATACAGTTGTCACAATTAATGAACCAATGTAGATACATTATAATGAACATCATTATATATTATTATAAACTAAACACATTCTGTACAGATTTCCATCATTTTTACGAGCACATGTAGCAGCTAGTCCATAGATGGCAGATTCTTCCTCTCCTCCTACCTCCAGGCCAGTTTAGACACCAGAAAGTAAGGTGGATAGGAAACATCTTTACTATGTCCTAGTTCCTCTCTCCTCGGAAAGGTATGATCCAGATAGAAAGCAGGCTTGAGAAAAAGTAGAAATTCAGATTCTCGATAATACATGCAGGGGTGGTCCCCTGAACACAGCGGTGCCTGTGCTTTTATTTGCTATTCTGGGACATCTCTCACCCTGCCCTGTGCCCCGGATAGGTGATTTCTGCTGCTGCTGCTGCTGCTGCTGCTGCGTCGCTTCGGTCGTGTCTGACTCTGTGCGACCCCATAGGTCGGACCCCATAGACGGCAGCCCACCTGGCTCTGGCGTCCCTGGGATTCTCCAGGCAAGAACACTGGGTTGCCATTCCTTCTCCAGTGCATGAAAGTGAAACGTGAAAGTCAAGTCTCTCAGTTGTGTCTGACTCTTAGCGACCCCACGGACTGCAGCCTACCAGGCTCCTCCATCCATGGGATTTTCCAGGCAAGAGTACTGGAGTGGAGTGCCATTGCCTTCTCTGAGGTGATCTCTAGGGTCTGTCTAATGGATAGTCTCTGCTGTCTGGATTCTTGTGGGTTTGGTCAATGGGTCACCAGTAAGAGGAGAGGGAGCAGTGGACACCTTCTCTGTTGGCCCCAGAGGCAGCTCTCCATAGCCCATCCTCCTTACCTCGCCCATCCCTTCCTGCTGACGGGTGTGATGGCGCCCCCTGCTGCTCCTCCAGGATCTGCACTTTCTGTTGATTTTCACAAATTGCTCATATCGCTGTCAATTGTGGCTTTATTTACCCATTTCTAGTCACCATCTCTTTCTCGGCATAATCTTGAGAACACACACACACACATTTATATACATACACATGCATATTTATATACAGAAGACAGTCGAAGGTATTCTCCCAGTTCAGATGGCCAAAAGGCATTTGTTGAACTGTGACCTAATACTGTGGTTTCATATGTCTAGAGAATGAATCACTGTAAAGAAGAAGTGGTACGTATATACAATAGAATACAACTCAGCCATAAAAAAGCATGAAATAATCTCTGGTTGCAACATGGATGCAACTAGAGATTATTATACTAAGTGAAGTAAGTCGAAAAGAGAAAGACAAATGGCATATGATATCAGTTAAGTGTGGAATCTAAACTATGGCACAAATGAAACTATTTGCAAAACAGAAACAGACATAGACATACATTCTCACAGACATAGAGAACAGACTTGTGATTGCCAGTGGTTAGGGGGAAAGGGGGATGGATGGACTGGGAGTTGGGGGTTCATATATATAATATACCAATCCTGGTGTCTCAATCTATAAAGAATCTGCCTGCAATGCAGAAGACCTGGTTTTGATCATTGGGTTAGGAAGATCCCCTGGAGAAGAAAGTGGCAACCCACTGCAGAATTCTGGCCTGGAAAATCCCATGGACAGATGAGCCTGGAGGGTTACAGTCCATGGGGTTGCAGAGTTGGACACAACTTAGCACTAAACCATCACCAGATGCCAACTATTACATTTAGAGTGGATAAACAAGATCTTACTGTATAGCACAGGGAACTATATTCAATATCCCATGATAAAACCATAATGGAAAAGAACATCAAAAAAAGAATGTATGCATATGTATAACTGAGTCACTTTGCTATATAGCAGAGATTAGCACAACAGTGTAAATCAATTATAGTTCAATTAAAAAAGTGAAAAAACGAGAATGAATCACTGTATCAGACACATCTATTACTATTACTACTACTCTCTCTAATGTTCACCAGAATGACCTCTGCAAGCTTATACCTTTATTTTAATGGTGTTGCCGTTTCACAAAACATTTTTGGTATTTTAGAACCCTTGTTTGAAATTTATCTTTGGCAATAGTTTAGGGTATAGTGATCTTACCAAACTTGACTCCTCCTCTCTTCACCAACCTGGGTTCTGAATTACTGTTGATTGTTTCCAATTACTGTTGATCAAATCCAACCTCAACAAGTAAAGCTTTTACTGGTGACATTCAGAGCAACAAACCCTAGTTTCTGAGGAAATTTTTTAAAGGAAAAAAAAAAGAGAGAGAAAGTTCTAGATTTGTTGAGCCATGACAACATTTCAAATAAGCATGGAGTATTTCCTGGTGGTTTAGACAGTAAAGAATCTGCCTGCAATGCAGGAGACCCAGGTTCAATCCTTGTGTTGGGAAGATCTCCTGGAGAAGGGAATGGCTACTCATTCTAGTATTCTTTGCTGGAAAATTCCATGGACAGAAGAGCCTGGCGGTCTACAGTCCATGGGGTCTCAAAGAGTAGGGCAAGACTGAGCAACTAACACTAACACATAGTAGTGTGTACATGTCAAAAAAAAAAAACTAACATAACTATACATGAATGACTGGAGTGGGCAGGATGCCTTTGGATGTATACATTCTGCTGTATTTGATTAAAAAATCTATCACTAGAACACAATAATGTAGTATTCTGTAATGCAAGCTCTAGGGTCTGACTGGGTTTAAATTCTGGCTTCATCACTTGTTATTTGTGTGTGACCTTGGGAAACTTACTTAATCTTTCTCTGCCTAGAGTTTCTCATCTGTAAAATGGAGACACTAATAGGACCAACATTAGTTATAGGGTTGTTCTGATAATTAAACAACATATGTAAAGTGCTTTAAATGGTGTGGAACATAAGAAGAAACCAAATGTTAGCAATTACCATTGTATACAATGTTGTGTTATGGATCTTGATTAATGACTATCAATTTTTAACCAATTTATACAATGTGGCTGTATTGCAATCTTCAATTTTTATTTCTTTATTTAATCGATGGTTGTTAATCTTTATTAGACACTGCTACCATGTAAGAGGGGATCTTCCTGGTGGCTCAGTAGTAAAAGAATCTGCCTCTCTGCAGGTGATGAAGGTTCAGTCCCTGGAAAAGAGCCCCTGGAGAAGGAAATGGCAACCTACTCCAGGATTCTTGCTTGGGAAATGCCACGGACAGATGAACTTGGCAGGCTACAGACCATGGGGTCACAAGAGTTGGACATAACTTAGCAACTAAACCACTACAACTATATAAAAGAAAGGTTTGTCAGAGATTAACAAAGTAAAGAAATACATTTATCTTTACATTTATCCTTTTGCTTCCACAGAAAAATTGAGGGTTCTTTAAAAAGAAAAACTCTCTGATGTGACAGCATTTTTAAACATACTCAAATAAACTCCAAGGATGAGAAAAGAATTATTAATAGAATTTGCTAATTCTTGGTCCCTCACATGGGCCAACCAGAGAGAAGAGAGGAATCCCATTACCAAGAGTGGGTTTTGCAAGAAAAATGATATACATAGGAATTATTTTTCTTTCCAAAGATTTCAAATGAACTCAGTTTCTAATTATTGAGTGATAGATTTTACTTTTCAGTTTCTAAGTTGCAGTGCACTCCTGGAATATAAACATATACATAAATATATAAACATACACAGACACTCATTTCTAAGCTACTGTACGGTCAAATTAAGTAAGCTGGATCTACTGAGTAACCCCGTGAACTAATGAAGTAAGCATTTGCCCCTGTTGGGCTGTGGAAGGCTTCCAGAACTCCCGAGCATACACCTGCAGAGATGCGTGATTCACCTCTGAGTCACTCGGCAAGCACCAGCAGGGGGAAGCCAGCCCGGGCGCGGAGGGTGCGCTCGCTGCCGGCTTGCTCCTGCTCTCCCAGAATAATGACATTAATGACACTTCCAAGCAGCGCACCCAGTCACAAAGTGGGAGATTTCAAAATCCATGTGGCAGCTGATTTCCTAATAGGATGCATTAAACAGGACATTGCATGTTTTATGGGCTGGGGTTGATTAGACCATAAGACTTAAAATATGTAGCTAAAGTGGTTGAAAAATAGGCCTTGGAAGTTCAGATCAAAGCATTACAGGGGGGTGATTAGATAAATAAAAAGTTTAAGCCTAACTGAGCAAATAATTGCACATCCCCTGAAAAGCTCAGTTCACAGGGATTGATCAAATGTGAGTCACCCCAGGCACAGATGTCTTTCTAAGAATATTCCTTTTAATTTTTTTAATATACATCAAAAGAAAAAAAATCTGGGTGCTGACCAGCAAATACTCCTGTTTATATAAGAAAAGCCTCTTTAAGATATTGACAAAAAAAAAATCCCTCATTGTTTAAAGAGGCCAACTTTTTCCTTTCTCTTGCTTCTCAGCCTGTAGTAAAAGGTTTTTGCTTCTTTAACACCGACTAATAGAACTCACCTAAAAAAATTCTAAAAGACTTCTGGTGCCTTATCTCGCCCATGATTATACAGAAGTCAGATACAGGTTTATGCTAAAAGCATGTACTGTTATCTCTCTAAAGAAAAATATGTCAGTGGGAAAGATTCATCTTTGTCTAGTTAAAAAACAACAACAAAACGCATTTGCAAAGCGTATTTGTGAATTGGTATGTGCCAGACATAAGTTATCTCATTTAATCCTTGTGACAATGCTAAAAGACATGTTTTCATATTCCTGGTTTATATGCGACGAAATTGAGGCACACGTGCAGATTAGGTAACTTGCCCAAGTAACAGGGCTTGGAAGTGACAGAGTGGAGTAAGAGGCCAGGTTTTAGGCGGAACTCTTCCCACCTGCCAGCACTCTTCTATCTGACAGTCGTTTTTTCAGCAGCCACAGAACTCTGCAACTACATCTAGATCGCAGTTATTTCTATGAGCTGATCTTGGCTGTCTTCTTGAGGCAGAATGCCAGTATTATTTCTTATTTTGAAAATAAGAACAGATCTGCACCCCCATGTTCATTGCAACATTACTTGCAGTAGTCAAGATATGGAAACAACCTAAGTATCCACTGACAGATGAATGGATAAAATATCCGACTTGTGGACATAGCAGGGAAGAAGAGGGTAGGATGAATGGAGAGGGTATCATGGAAACACGTACTGTACCATATGTAAAACACAGAGCCAGTGGGAGTTTGCTGTGTGACTCAGGGAGCTCAAACCAGTGCTCTGCGATAACCTAGAGGGGTGGGATGGGGTGAGAGGTGGGAGGGAGGTCCAAGAGGGAAGGGACATATGTATGCCTATGGGTGACTCGTGTTGATGTATGGCGGAAACCACACAATACTGTAAACCAATTATCTTTCAACTAAAACTAATTAAATCAAAAATTCAAAAAAGGAAAACAAAACAGGAAAAAAAAGAAAAGAAAATGTGGTCTACTCATACAATGGAATATTATTCAGCCATATAAAATAATGAAAACGTACCATTTGTGATAGTATGAATGGACCTTGAGGGCTAAATAAGTCAAAGAAAGACAAATACTGTACGATTTTCAGTGTGGAAGCTTAAAAAAGAAAAAACCTGTCATGGATAGAACAGATTGGTGGTTGCCAGAAATAGGGAGGGATGAAATGGGTGAAGGGAATCAAAAAGTTCAAAATTCCAATTACAAAATACATAAGTCACGAGGATGCAATATGGTAACTATAGTTAATACTGTGTTGCATACTTGAAATTTGCTAAGAGTAATTCTTACAAGTTCTCATCACACAAAAAAATTTGTGTGTATGGTGGAATAACATATTGTATTCATTTTGTAGTAAATATGTATAAATACCAAATCATTATGTAATATACCCCAAACTAATTAATGCTATATGTCATTATACCTCAATTTAAAAAATTAGCGTATTTCTTATTATTGCATCAAAGAAATGGTGCTCACTTTGCACTTCTGAGAGCTCCAGGAGGAGAGAAGGCAACAGCAGAATGTTGGGGTTTTGGCCCTTGGGGTGAATGGGTATCACTATTATCGTAGTGATATATCATAGAATGTAACAACAATAGCCTTAGTTGCAGGTGCTGTGAGAACTATACGAAATATATGCAAAGTCAGCTAGCTGTAGTCATCATATACAAGTATCCAATAAGTATTCTCAAAGCAAACAAAACAGATCCAAGCACAGTCTCCCCTTGTCAGGACTGTGTGTGAGAAGAAAGGCTGAGTGCTATCAACATGTTTATCTGCAACAACAGGCCAGCCCTCCACGAATAGGTATAACACAGTTAGGATGTAGCTGCGTGTGAGAACAAACAAACTTAAAAACAGAAGGGCTAAGGGCCATAAATGTCTGTCAGCATCCTCAGGAGTCCATTGGTTGTGGGTCTTGCAAATGTCAGTCTTAAAATTGACATGCTCCAGCATCCAAGACAAAGTGGACAATGAAGGACGGACTTTCTCTGCCGTACTACTTGGGTTTTCACTGATGAGTTTGGTGGTGGTGATTTAGTAGCTAAGTCTGACTCTTGCAACTCCAAAAACAAAACAAATCCTTCACATTTCAAACAGGGCTGGTCACTTCTCCCTAGAGCAGTTTTCCACATTTACTTCGTCTCAAGGAAAGGCAGAACCAAAGGGGAATTATGAGTGATATATGCTCATCCCCCTCCCCCCAAATTTGTATTAAAACCTCAAAGAATATTCATGGAGAGAGTGAGCCAGTACAGAACAATGGTTTTCAAAGTCAGAGCATCCTTCTCATAATCAGCTGAGGTCTTTGTTAAAAATGAAGACTCTGGACCAGTTATCTCGATCTTCTGGGGTGAGGCTCTAGAATCCACATGTTTAACAAGCTTCCCAGGGATTCTAGGACACACAGATACTAGAGAACCTAACAGATAATGGGGATAAAATTCTCTGGATTTACTTTGCCTTCAGACAACACCAGCCTATTTTAAAAACAAGTGAGATAATAATAGGTTGGATTCAAATGGACAAACAAGAAAATAGGGTATCTAGAAACATTTCTGATTTTAAGGGATAGCAAACCCTGATATTAAAACTCAGCAAATGACCCTTTTTACTAAGTTCAATGCTGAGACTTTTCTAAGCTTATCAAAGTACTAGGAATCCTCTAATAAATTAAAGAAAAAACCCTCTAAGAAATTAAAGAAAAACATTTTGTTTTGAAGCTGGGTAGATAAAATATTAATAACCATGACAGAGTAGGGTCACAGAATCACTGATTACCTCTCATACCAAAAAAATGTCAAAAATAATAAGCTTTATTACTCAGAAAGACTCATTGCAAATCAACCAGGACTATGTGCCCACTCTGTGGGCACAGCCCTAGCCCCAGATAAACAAAGATGAATCAAACAGGGCAGTGCTTCTTAAATAGTTCAGGCTCTCAGAACCCTTTGAGAGTCTGACCCCCTGAAAAACGTCCTTACGCAGAAATACTTGATTTTGAGTTCAGATTCAGGGGACTAGTCAAGACTTCACTTAAGAAGTCTTCATTAAGACCAGACACAGTAAGAATTTAGCAGGTCCTAAATCTTGGATGGTTTGTGGTGTTTCCTTCCCACATGCAATTCAAAATACAATTTAAATGTTCTAAATACTCACAAGTGAAATGTTCTAAATTAAAACTGCTTCTTTTCAGAATTTCTAATTGCTGTTTGTTTTGTAGTTTCTGTAGAGTTTTTGGTGTTGGTGTTTTTGGTAGTTTGTTTGGTTTAATGCCTCTGCTTTCCCAGAGCCCTAAGTGTATATTTAATTTGTCTCTGGATAATCCAGCATTAATACAGAGGGAGACACAGCTCCCCAAATACGTTTATTAAATATTGGGTGTTATGAGTTCTGTAATGATCTGGGAGTAGAGAGAAAACATTGTGGGGAAGAAAGTTTTGTCTAAACACACTAGCCAAATATAAGTTTTGGCCTCAAATAGAATGTTCCCTTAGTGATGCTAAGGAGAGGAAATGACACCAAGTTAACAGGTAGTGTACTCCATGGTGCCCTTGACAATCCCATCTGACTAAGCAATCAGGAAGGGCTTATGTAAGGATGGTGTGGAGAGCAGAAATGGAAAGCATTTGGGTAGTTTCAGACACTCTGTGTCTATTTTCCAACAAAAGATGGCATCGAACATCCACTCATGGTGACAATCAGGGGCAAGGTAATGTAAGAACCAACATGAAGGACACTGGGGACAAAAGGAAGGGGAGAAGGTAGACTGTGGCAGAAAAACACTAATCAAGTGAGAGAAAAATCCTGATGCATGACACGAAGGGAAATAGATAACAGAACAGAGAATGTAGCCAAGCCACGCCAAGAAGACTATGCTTTGCAACTTACTCTAATACTGAACAGAACAGAGAGGCTCCCAGAGTAAAGACACTCAAGTGCCTGGGTCCTGTTTAAGAAACATCTCTATTCTTATTGTTCAAGTTATTTACCTCACAGCATTTGTTTTTAACTCCCACCACACACATTGACCCCTGTCTTCTCAATCAGGACCTGCTTTCACCCAAACAACCAGGGGAGAGTTGACTATTTATGCCCGACCTGTTTCCACAATGGATTTAGGGCAGTGGAATACAAGAGGCAAGTCAAATTTCAATGTTAAAAATTCATCACTGGAAGATTTTTCCACGTCTGCAGCCAGACAATACTTGATCATTAGAATGTGACCTTAGTATTGCTGACACTATTTATATTCAGGTGTTTCTTTCCACTTATGTAATAGAGGAAAAAGATCGCTTCCTCTCATCTCTGTACAGGTGCTCCTTCACCAATACAGTATCAGTTCAGTTCAGTTCAGTTGCTCAGTCATGTCCAACTCTTTGAGACCCCATGAATCACAGCACACCAGGCCTCCCTGTCCATCACCAACTCCCGGAGTTCACTCAGACTCACATCCATCGAGTCAGTGATGCCATCCAGCCATCTCATCCTCTGTCGTCCCCTT
>SJYC01086756.1:0-35420 GCA_006408675.1 Madoqua kirkii | reverse complement strand
GGAAAACTTTCTTATCTCTTCTTGCTATTCTTTGGAACTCTGCATTCAGATGCTTATATCTTTCCTTTTCTCCTGTGCTTTTCACCTCTCTTCTTTTCAGAGCTATTTGTAAGGCCTCCCCAGACAGTCATTTTGCTTTTTTGCATTTCTTTTCCATGGGGATGGTCTTGATCCCTGTCTCCTGTACAATGTCACGAACCTCAGTCCATAGTTCATCAGGCTCTCTATCTATCAGATCTGGTCCCTTAAATCTATTTCTCACTTCCACTGAATAATCATAAGGGATTTGATGTAGGTCATACCTGAATGGTCTAGCGGTTTTCCCTACTTTCTTCAATTTGAGTTTGAATTTGGTAATAAGGAGTTCATGATCTGAGCCACAGTCAGCTCCTGGTCTTGTTTTCGTTGACTGTATAGAGCTTCTCCATCTTTGACTGCAAAGAATATAATCAGTCTGATTTTGGTGTTGACCATCTGGTGATGGACATGTGTAGAGTCTTCTCTTGTGTTGTCGGAAGAGGGTGTTTGCTATGACCTGTGTATTTTCTTGGCAAAACTCTATTAGCCTTTGCCCTGATTCATTCTGCATTCCAAGAGCAAATTTTCCTGTTACTCCAGGTGTTTCTTGACTTCCTACTTTTGCATTCCAGTGCTCTATAACGAAAAGGACATCTTTTTGGGGTGTTAGTTCTAAATGGTCTTGTAGGTCTTCACAGAGCAATTCAACCTCAGCTCTTCAGCCTTACTGGTTGGGGCACAGAGTTGGATTACTGTGATATTGAATGTTTTGTGCCTTGGAGACGAACAGAGATCATTCTGTCATTTTTGATATTGCATCCAAGTACTGCATTTTGGACTCTTTTGTTTACCATAATGGCTACTCCATTTATTCTGAGGGATTCCTGCCCACAGTAGTAGATATAATGGTCATCTGAGTTAAACTCACCCATTCCAGTCCATTTTAGTTTGCTGATTCCTAGAATGTCGACGTTCACTCTTGTCATCTCTTGTTTGACCACTTCCAATTTGCCTTGATTCATGGACCTGACATTCCAGGTTCCTATGCAATATTGCTGTTTACAGCATCAGACGTTGCTTCTATCACCAGTCACATCCACAGCTGGATATTGTTTTCACTTTGGCTTCATCACTTCATTCTTTCTGGAATTATTTCTCCACTGATCTCCAGTAGCATATTGGGCACCTGCTGACCTGGGGAGTTTCTCTTTAAGTATACTATCATTTTGCCTTTTCATACTGTTCATGAGGTTCTCAAGGCAAGAATAATTAAGTGGTTTGCCATTCCCTTCTTTAGTGGACCACATAATGCATATATACAGAATTTAGAAAGATGGTGATAACCCTGTATGCGAGACAGCAAAAGAGACACAGATGTATAGAATAGTCTTTTGGACTCTGCGGGAGAGGGAGAGGGTGGGATGATTTGGGAGAATGGCATTGAAACATGTATAATATCATATAAGAAACGAATCACCAGTCTAAGTTCAATGCAGGATATAGGATGCTTGAGGCTGGTGCACTGGGTTGACCCAGAGGGATGGTATGGGGAGTGTGGTGGGAGGGGTGTTCAGAATTGGGAACATGTGTACACCAGTGGCAGATTCATGTTTATGTATGGCAAAACCAATACAATACTGTAAAGTAAATAAAATGAAATCTGAAAAAATTAAAAATGGGCAGGGTACCAGGATTCATATTTTCAAATGAAGACTCAGTCCATGAGTGAGAAGGTCATGTTGATAATCACCATCATTTCAAGGGTGCCTGCTATTTCAGACAGAGCCACATTGTGTCCTCACCATTGTAGCCTTTGAAGGAATTTTACTATTTGTCATTCTACAGATGAGGGAAACTGAGGCCCTCAAAGGGACTTATTCACTTGCCTGAGGTCACATGGCTCATGGGGACAGTTTGCAAGCACAGTTGTGGCTGACATCCAAGCTCTCCTGTCTTAGGGACTTCGCTGGTGGCCCAGTGGTTGAACATCCCCCTTGTAGTGCAGGGGGTGTGGGTTCCCCCCCTGGTCAAGGAAATAAGACCCCACATGCTGCAGAGCAGCTAGGTTGGTGCGCCACAACTCCTGAGCCCATGTGCTTTGGAGCCCACGTGCCACAGCAAGCGAGCTTGTGTGCCACAACGAAAGGATCCCACATGATGCAACGAAGATTCTGAGTGCCACAATTAAGACCCAATGCAGCCAAATAATTTTTTTTTTAAAGCTCCCTGATTTCCTTTAGTCTGTTCTGCCTTCTTGAAACAGGGAGGAGGCAGGAAAAGGGGCAAAGCATGAGAGGCCTCCCTGGGCTGTCTGTGGGAGAAAACTCACGACCAGTGGCACTAACATGGAGAGGAATACTTGGCCTTCGCCCTCATTTCTGAAACACACCCTTGCTATTAATCTGTCTCAAGGGTTTTACTCATGTTTTTCCACCTAAATGAACAGGATTTGCTTTAGCATCACTTATGTAATGTAAATATCACCTTTCCCCATGGGAATCCTTTTCCTGTTTGGGACTGTGGGTTTGGACCTGGATTTGTGCATGTTTTGCCTGGCTGATCATTGCCATGAGCAACCTAAGTGACTGCTTAAGAGAAAAAGTGAACATGTTATTTTCAGACACCAATGCAGAAGTAAGATTAGGTAATTAAGACCCTCAGCTACCATTTTGGTTTTTTATACAGTATTTATGATTTTTTAGGGGGTAGAGGAAAAAGGCTGGATGAAATTCAAAAGGAAATGGGGATTTAATAGGATCCAATCAGGAGTTAATTAGCCATTTATGTGCCAAAGAGTCTTAGAATATCCTTCCACTAATCCCAGCTTCTGTGACTAATGTCTATGAGAGTACTGAGGCCAAGGTAAAAGTCAGAGATGACACCAAGGTTCTGAGACAGGTACTCAGACCTGCATTAGCAATGAGATCTTTTGTGGAATGTTCTCCTGTCTCCGGATGAATTTATCAGCTGTGTTTTTTTTATCAACCTAGATCTATGTTCTTTTATGAGGCAATGCTTCTCCAACTGTTTCTGAAAAATGAATGAGAAGTTTCCCTCCCTCGTAAGCCTGATTTGAATCTTGCTTATTATCTGTTTAAGGTTATCTTTCTGTCAATAAAAATAGTCATATTCCCAACAAAAGATTCATTTTTGCTTCTAACCATAGCCAACCTCAATTCAGAGTCCACTCCCACAGCTGTGGGCCTGGATCAAAGTTGCTCTTTTTCAAAAACAGATCACCAAAGCCTGTAACACACACAGGCTGAAAGTGCTGTAAACTTGAAGAAAAGCAGGCAGCACACACAGATCCACAGTCCAGAAATGGTTTTGATGATAAATAACCAAGACTGATTGAAATGGACTGATTGCCATTTTCATATGTCACTTTTTATTTACTCATGGAAGAACTTTAATACAAAAAGCAATATATGTTTCTTAGAGAAAATGTAAAGAAGAAAAATGTGTGAAAATTATATGTAAACTTATCACACAAAAAATAGCCACAATTCACATTTTGGTATATAACCTTTCAGTCTCTTAAAAAAGCATAGATTTGTGTATTTTTAAAGTTTTATTTATGTGTTGATAAATTATCCATAAAAGTTGTATCAATTTAGATTCTAACAAGAACATATGAGATTATCTATTCTTTTCATAACCTCAAAGAAGTATCTTTATTATCTTTTCTTAATATTTACTAATTAGATAGGCTGAAAAGGGGGAGACAGATTTTATTTTTCACAACTTTGATTCTTAGTAAGCTTGATTATTCTTATACGTCTATTTGTATTTCTCACTATAAATTGCTTATTTACCTTTTATGCCCACTTTTCAATGGGTTTATAAAAGCCCCTTTGTAAGGCTATCAATCATTTTTCTGCCAACTATATTAAGTATTTTCCTCAGTTTGTTCTTTGTCTTTCAATCATTTGTTTTTAACTTTTATTTCGAATAATTTTATATTTATAGAAGATTTGCCAAAGTACTACAGAGAGTTCTTATATACCTCCCACCCAGCTTCCACTTTTAACTTAACCACAATACAATCACCAAAATGAAGAAATAATCTTTGGTACAATACTATTGACTGAACTACAGACTATCCAGATTTCACTAGTTTTTCCACTAATGTTATTTCTCTGTTCGAGGGCCAAAATTAAGATCCTGCATCACATTTAGCTGTCACATCTCCTTAGTTTCCTCCAATCCATGATGGGATCTTTCTCTGATTTTCATGACCCCTACGCTTCTAAGCAGTACCACTCAGATATTTTATAGAATGTTGATCAATTTATATTTCTACCTTTTAAAGTTATCATTTTTCTCTTTCCATATTCAATTGGAAAGGGATTCATTAAGCCCAGTCCACACTTCAGTGGGAGGTAGACTAATCTATATCTTCTAGAGAAAGAAGTATCAAAGGATTTGTGAACATAAGAACTATCACATTACTTAATAAATATTTTGAGGAAGAGATACTTTAAAACTATGCAAATATCCAACTTCTTAAAGTTTCATCAACTAATTTTAGCATTCATCACTGCATCTTCTTGGGAGCAATTACAACTATGGTCTTCTAAAGGTGGGTTTCTGTTCCCTTCATGCCTCTTCATTTATTATTTGGGATCCTTCTGTAAGAATATTTATTCCTTCTCCCCCAGAGATATGGTGGGTGTCTGTGGCTACATTATATCACCAAGGGCCCAATTTCTTTATCTACTCTTCTTTCTGTGTTGTTAGCTTTGTCTAGTGACTAGAAAGCTGTCAACTGCTCCCAGGGTGTATTTGTTTTCTATGACTACTATAACAGATCACTACAAATTTGGTGGTTTAAAAATAACACAATTTTTTTTTCCCCTGGAAGTCCGAAGTCAAAAATGGGTTTCATTAGGCGAAAATCAAGGTGATGCAAGGCTATATTTTTCCTGCTGGTTCTAGGGGACAACCTGTTTTTTTTTTTTTTTTTTTTATTAACATTTTTCAGCTTCTAGAGATCATCCACATTCCTTGGCTCGTGGTCTTCCTTCTCCATCTTCAAAGACATCAGTGTTAGGTCAAGACCTTCTCATAGTGCAATCAGTCTTATTCTCTCTCTCCTACATTTCTCTTCCATCTAAGAACCCTTGTGATTACACTGGGCCCATGTGGATAATCCAGGATAGTCTTTCCATCTCAAAGTCAGTTGAATAGCAACTTTAATTACATCTGCAACCTTAATTCTCTTTGCCATGTCATGTAACATAATTACAGTTCGGGGGATTAGGTTATGGACCACTTTGAGGACTACTATATGTCTACCATACAGCGCCATAAACTTTTTGATCTATGGACACACTAAGGATGAGACAGAGATAGAAGGAGAGGTAGAGAAGCAGAGATAGAAATAGCAATTAATATAGAGTGAGGGAGAGAGAGAGGAAAAAAGGGAAAGGGAAGAGGAGAGGAGAGAAGAAGAGAAGAGAAGAAAAGAAAAATTCCACCAGCTCAAGCAGGTGCAACGCATCTTAATTAGTTTTTACATGGATCCCAGATATACAGCATAATGTTCTTTATATCTTGGGAGCCAAATGAGTGTCTCAGATAATGAGACATTATTGAGAATGGCCAGAATTCTCAATAATTCAGGCCTAAGCTCTTTAAGTAAAGGTAACCTTGAGCCAAAATTTAAGCTATTACAGTATCATCAGTCTTTATACTTAAGGTCTACAGACTTCAAATAAAGTGCCATTCCAGATTGACCATTAAAAGGTGTTTTGAAAGGAGCTCTTATTTATTCACAAACCTGTTCTTGATTGAGTACAAGCCATTCTCAAGATCTCCTGAACTTGGAGGGAGGGCTTCAAATACTGGCTTCCTCTAGGATTAGTGATTTTGACCTTGTTAGAGACTGAGCAATTTCACTTTCACTTTTCACTTTCATGCATTGGAGAAGGAAATGGCAACCCACTCCAGTGTTCTTGCCTGGAGAATCCCAGGGACGGGGGAGCCTGGTGGGTTGCCGTCTATGGGGTCGCACAGAGTCGGACACGACTAAAGTGACTTAGCAGTAGCAGTAGCAGAGCCTGTAATCTCTTATTCTCTCTTGGACTAGGGGTGCCCCTGCCTTCTCTGCTAGGTTTAGTGAGCAATGAGGTAAAGTAATTTCATTTTTCTTTTATATGGTGAGACTGTATTATCCGTATAAAGGCCAATTTCTCTTAGGTCCATTTTCTTCTGTATATATCACCCTTGTTGGGAGTGCTTCCTCCACTCTGCTTTGCTTAGAACTAAGGGGAGTGTTCTGTTATTATTGAAAAAACAACACAAAACAACTGGCCTCACCTTCTCTGTTACCTAGAGCCCCTTTCAGCAGTACAATTCTTCTAGTATTTGAAAAGGATGAGCCTTTGGAGCCATCTAGATCTGATTTCAAATCCCATTTTTGCTTTTAACAACTATGTGCTTTTTGAGAAATTAAATCCTTTGGAACTATGCGTCATTGTCTTTGCCATGAGGGCTACTTGTCACCAATGGCTGGTGGACATTTTATCTCTTATTTACTCATTGACACCTACAATGTTCTTCCCTGGTGGCTCAGCAGTAAAGAATCCACCTGCCGATACATGAGAGACACAGGTTTAATCCCTGGGTTGGGAAGATCCCCTGGAGAAGGAGATGGCAACCCCCTCCAGTATTCTTGCCTGGGAAACCCCATGGATAGAGGTGCCTGGTGGGCCGCAGTCTAGAGGGTTGCAAATGGTCAGACATGACTTAGCGACTAAACAATAGCAAATCACATGTGCTACACATATGTGTGATATGAACACAGAGGTGAACACAGTCAGTACAGTATTTGCCATGTTGCCCTGTCTAGAGTAGAAGATATATTAAAGAGCTAAGGACAGTGTGGTAAACACGGTGCAAAGTTGTGTAAAGGGTAATAGACAAGAGGTCAAGTAGGGAATCAAAGATTCTTATAACTCCATTAAAATTTTACTGCAGCTATAAGTACACATTCTACCTCTGATGGATGATAAATTCTTTGAGAGTGAGGACAGAGTCCTTTCTATCTGTGCAAACTTTTAAGACATGCAAAGCAAAAGTTTAATAAAAACTCTGATAAGCTCAAGTCTTGGTGGACACTTTAAAAGTTATTGCTAAATGAAATGGACTCAGTTGATCATCATAGAAGAATGAGATAGTGGGTTCCTTTGGAGCAGGCACTACCTCCCTATTAATCTTGGTACCCTTAATATTTTGTCTAGAGGCAGGTGCAGGGCAGATATGCAAAACATTATTGTTTAATAAATGAATAAACAAACCTAGAATCTAAACCTAGAATCTAAAAGTGCCTCTCTCCATCATGAAAATTCTCAAAGAAAAGAAAAGAAACATCCTTTATGAATGTTTGTTCTACCTGAACACTTAAAACTCATCATGAGTAAACATAATCCTATCCTAGTATTTCTTAAATATGCCCTGCATAAATAAGGTGTGAGTTTTACAATCTCATTTGCTCCATCTATGTAAAAGCTTTTTATTTGGCTTCAAAGTCTTCAACTTCACAGCAAAATTTCATTATGTCCCAGCTGAGTTCTGTTTAATGGAATTAAATTTCACCCTTTTTAATTATCTTTTGGAACAGACAATCTTTACAGAATAATTAGTAATAGAAGAACATAATGGATCATTGTCTTTATTACTGCAAAGAAATCCTAGATGCTGCTCTAAATCTTAAAAAAAGATCTCATGAAATATAAAATGTATTGAATCCTTCCTCTTAAATTATGTAACATTTAAACTTTGTCAACATAGCTTAAAGATGATGGGAGGTAATTATTTTCCTGCTTCACTTTAAATTATTTTATGAAACTACTTAATCAGGTAAATGGAAGGTTCCTCACCACTTATTGTGCACATCAGCCTGTTTTTCTGTGTAGTTATTATGTTGATGCTTTTCTAATACTATATTTCAGAGTGTGAACCAGATGAAAAATTTAAAAGTAAAAGTATAAGAAGCACCCTATTTGCTGAATGTCAATTTTTTTCATGGATAACAAATGTGATATCTTTTGCTAAATCTTCAAGACACTTCAAATACTGGATTACTTACACATGAAGATTGATTCTATACAAGCATATATCTGTCTCTTATACACATCTCATTTCACTTTCAAGATTTTTATTAGTAGAACATTCTATTATCAAACACAAATTAAATGTATATTTTTCTCACATATCTGAAGATGTGTTTTGCTTCCCTGAACAATTTTTTTTCTAGACCCTAACTTAACTTCATTAAATTGTACATACAAAATATAAAAGAGGATTAAAAGTATAGCTATTCAGTATTTTTAAAAATAAAGCCTAATTAAAAATCATTTCACTTACTCATTTAAGAAAGCATAGTGCCTTTGGGAAAATTTCATAAAACAGTTCAATGAAAAAGAAATATCCAAACATGGGTAGTTAAAAAAAAGTCACCAATACCAGAAAATCTTTTTCCTCTCCAAACATTCAAGCAATTAAAACTTACCTTTATAAATGGACGATAGGAAATGTAGAAAAATGAGTAGGGTCCTTCTTGGACTTCTAGTCTTTATAGTTTAATTTGTTGAGAATTTAAAATTACAGTAATTGCCCTTAAATAACTGACATTATTTGACACTACAACAACAGAGGAGTGGAAATGACTGACAAACACACAAAAGACTTTTGTTATCTTTGTTTGTCTGCCTGAATAAATCTCAACAAGTATTTCAAAGATTTAAATTTATAGCATACTTAATCGCCATTAGATGGCCAATCCTATTGGCTTTCAGCTACATTTCACTGACACTCAACATTTTTGGTATCAAGTTCTTTAACATATCTAGTTTGTCTAAACAGCTATCTTTAAATTATTACCTCTAAATTAAACATTTTGATAAAATATGTGGAATTAAACAGAATTAACTTGAGTTAAGTAGAGCCCCTTCTTTTTTGTTCCCCTATATTGAGGACTGGATTGTGGGAGAGAGGGGAGGTTTGAAACAGTGATTTTGAAAAATGTAACTGAGTACTCACCTACCATAAATGATGGTGGGTTGGTTAATATTTGGATTAATGATTTATTTCTTAGCAAAGCAAGTGCATTTAAGAAATTGATATTCAAAAACCATTTATTACGTCTTCAATATCAAACAGAGGTCACTCAAAAATATCAGGTCTGTCATATAATTTAGAATTCCTGCCAAGAATTTAGAATCCAAATTATATCGGTGGAAGGTTTTTAAAAGACTATTTTTATTTAAGTATTTAGTTCTTATGTTTTACCACTTTGAAGATAAAGCACAAACTACAAATGAAACATAATGAAATGAAACATAGACTACAAATTCCTTCTTGAAGGCCCCATTTTATTTCCTAGTGAAAATAAACACTGAAAGGAAACAATCGAGTTGTGATAATCCCTTAATTGGTATCACACTTTCCATTTTGCAAACTGTTTTCCCTAACATTCACTTGGCATTTACCTGACTTGTAAAAACTCTGTCCCTTTTGTGTTTTAATTTTAATATCAAGTTCCATTTATACCGAAAGAAGAGACATGACTCATTCTAGGTACATGATAATATAGTGACTTTCTGTTGGTATAGTAAAGTAAGGAAATGCTACATACCACATAAAGAAGAGACTTCCGGGGGTGTGAGTACTAGTAAAACAGGAAATGTATTAAGTTTCTGAGAGGTCAAGGGGTTAGGTAATGAGGATGAATGGGGCACAGGGGGCTTTAAGTTCAGTAGTGCGGGGTTTACTTCAGAAGAAAGATTCTCTGTTTTTCCTTATAGATGTGTACTCTTTGCCCTTTATTACTTATCTTAATGGATTTTAAAAAGCTAGATTTTTAAAAATCAGAAAACGCGTTTATTATTTGTATTGCTTGGAGCTAAGTACACAAAATTATGAATACTTGATTTTTCCTTTAGTCCTCTTCTAGTACTTTTATGAAGTTAAGGAAAGCACCCTTATTTTGGTTCTAAGGACTTTGCCTCTGGAACTGTTTGGTCCATCTGAGCTGTTTATGCTAATGCTTAATTAACTAGCAGAAACTAGGATTTCATTCTTCCAACCAAATAGGGGAATTACCTTCTCTCATCCTTACACAGTACAGGTGTAAAGCTCCCATAGCTTTATATCTGATACTATCATTGCAATGGCACTCTTCCCCTATTCTTTCCAAATGATAAAACCTGGGAACATCTTTTTCTTGATGGTTAATGAGCATTTCACCCAATTTCACAGGAAACAAATCTATTTTCAAACCTGAAGTATTTCACCAGCTCCTGTGTGAAATCATTGATGTTCTTTAGCTATGTCAAATTGAGCAACCCCAAACTTTGAGCTGAGGATGTTCAAAATTATGATGCCGAATTCAAAATTAGGTATTGGTCTCCTCTCTAAGACCAGAAAGCTTTGCCTTAATCCATAGTTACTCTGATATTTGAGCCAGTATTTAAAGAGAGGTGATTGGTACAAGGTGAAAATTATTTTTAGGAACTTGAGGGTGAAATCCTAACTGATCAATCAGTTCCAAGTTCCCAGTTATTAATGTTTAATCTTAGTCATACACCAGTAGCAAGCAGAGAGTCTGATGTCTTCACCCAGTTTCAGACAGTGAGCCTGGGTACTGGGCCTTCCTGTGAATGTAGCTTAAGCTGATAGGATCAGCAAACTTCCTAAAGCCTACTGAGGTGGTTGATGTTTTTCAAAGAGTCTCTAGGAAAACAAGGAAAGCAGAAGTCCCTAGTCTTTGGAGGAAAGAGTGGGGAGGATGTAAAAAGAACAAAAACAAAAAACAAACCTGCAACAAGGGATTAATCCCTTGTTGATTGTATTCTGACAGGAAAGGAGAATGTGTACTTACATTGTTTTTCTCTTTAGAGATTCATTTGAGATAAATCTGTGTTCAAAATGGGGCTTAACAAAAGTGGAGAGGGGATATTAGTCATGTGAGTTCAAACACAGAAACATCACCTGAGGAATTATAAACGGATCAAATTATACACCAAACTAACTTTGCATTTAATTTTACATCTCTTTGGGCAATTATCTGGCTATCTTAATTTTAATGTTGTTATTATATGTGTAGCAGAGATAGAATAGCTTTACCACTTATTCTGGTAGCCTCTAGTAGCAACATTAATTTGGAAAGCAATGCGCAAATGGACTGCCTTGCTGTGTTTTGACTTATAAAAGCTCTACTCATTTATTTGTATTCTACTCAATGCAGGTTATATGGTTTGCCACTTTTTACTAACAAGGTGTCACTAAATACCTTGAGTCTGGATTGAGGTTATTTGAAAGATCACTTTTTACCAAACTTGAGCAGGTATTAACGAGGTCACTTTGTTCTTGTTACACTTAAGAAATAAAACCAGCTTCTTTCTATAGTTACAGTTCAGAAGGACTGATCTGTCATCATTAATTATCTTCTTTATGTTATTACAGATTCTCAGGATGAAAACAGAAAAGTTTATTCATAGTTTGCTTGCTATCAGAGTTCATGTAAATTGATTAATTTTTTCTGGCTTAAGATAATTTTTTAACACTAAATGGGAGAAAAAGCAATTAGTACCTGTGTTATTTTTTTGCATGATGCAATACTAGATGGGAGCTATGTCAAGACTTCTCAGTGTATATGTATATATACATATATATATATTATATATATATATATATAAATTTAAGAGTTGAACTTAAAATGTTACAATGATAAAACTTAGGGGGGAAACACAAACACAAATAAAATTTAAATTGAGTACATATTCTATTATTGCCTGTCAAGGGGAATAAACATTTTCATATTTATTTCCTCTTTTTAAGTATAACTAATAACTGCATAATTTTTCCCTCCTTACTTCTATTTGACTCTTATTAATTAACTGTTTTACCTAGCTAGAGGGTCAAACAAACATACTAGTATTTTGCAAAGTTGCAAACAGCAACATTAGAGGGAAATAATATTTGATCTGCCAGCTCCTGGATATCTAGCTGTTGATCTCAGTCATACACAGAGATTCCCAGTCATACCCAGGAAACAAAAGGTCCAGAACAGTAGGGCTTTCTTTTGAAAGTAGCTGTATGCTGGCTATTAAATGTTAAGGCTGGTTCTATGCAAGGAAATAGTTTTATTTGCTCCTCCTAGAAAACCCCTTGTATTTGGAGCACTCCTACACTGAGAAAAGCATTCTGGTGCTTTTTGAGATAATCATATGTTTCTCAGAGTTTTGTTTTGATTTCCTATTAAACCAAACTACACATAATGTTGGTAGAGATGGCTCAGATGTGATCAACTTCGTGGTAAAGCACAATAATATCTAAACCCTTTTTCATGCCCTGCTGTAACACCAGCGATGGCAAACAGCATTTAGTGAAAACTTGCACCAGTAACAGGCACTGAATATATAGCAGATACTGCAAATTTTACATGAATGACACATTGCAATGAACTCATGAGAAACATATTATTGTGCTTCCCATTTTATGGATGAAGAAACTGAGACTCAGAGGTAGTAACTTGCCAGAAGTTTTAGAATTAAGACAATACACAGATCTATAAACTTCCCAACAGATACCTAATAATGAAAGCTTTACCTAATAATGGAAAAGCTTTGCAGAGCATTTCTATTCAGGACAGCTCCACAAACTACTGTAACCAAAGAATTTTCCAGTTTGAATTAGTCACTTGTTTAAAACGTGGGCTGATTCCTGACCTTGCTTAAAGCATTAACAGAGCAGCTGCCTGTGTTTATGCTGCTGCATCAGGTAAATGGAAGGTTCCTCACCACTTATTGTGCACATCAGCCTGTTTTTCTGTGTAGTTATTATGTTGATGCTTTTCTAATACTATATTTCAGAGTGTGAACCAGATGAAAAATTTAAAAGTAAAAGTATAAGAAGCACCCTATTTGCTGAATGTCAATTTTTTTCATGGATAACAAATGTGATATCTTTTGCTAAATCTTCAAGACACTTCAAATACTGGATTACTTACACATGAAGATTGATTCTATACAAGCATATATTTCTCACTAGATTTACCAGTCAATAAACAAAAACTTTCATCTCTCACATGCACAAGTCTTCTGGTATGCAACTCAGGATTATCATACTCTCTTCTTCTCAAATTTTCTTTTTTCCCCTCTGCTAAATCATATGCACAAAAGACTGAGGAGGGATTGCCACAGTCCAAACAAATATGTAATATAATTTAGCAATGCAAACTGTATTAAAAATGGCACCATAAAAAGTCAAGCCTCCTAGAAGCAGATCAGTCAAGCAAATTACTTGCATTTGTGTTACAGTTTTTTTTTGTTAAGGTTTTACTTCTTTTTTGTCTGCCCAGAAGATTTTCCTGTGCCTTAAAGTTTTTATTTTTATTACTATTATTATTTAATCTAGTTGACACATTATTTTTGGAAAAACACAATGAGATGGACAAGTTGGCCCCTGACTTTGGAGAGAGTTATTAATCAGTCATTTGAAGCAAATAGACTGGAAAATAATTTGTGGCTCATTTAAGTGACAAAATATCTTGAATTTGAAGATGTTTCTAGCATATGTTTGGGAGTTTAAAATTGACACGACTTTGATTATTAATGATAGTGAATCCAAATGCAGCAGCAGAAAATGATCCCTTTTACAGCTCTTATAATGATAGTAGCTCACATTTATTGAGGACTTACTATGCATGAGGTACTGTTTAAGTACTTACATGCATTATTATCTCATTTAATCTTCACAAAAATCCCTCTGTGGGAGGTACAATTATGACCTCATCTTAACATGATAAAACTGAGAGTTTGAACAAGCCATAAGATCACTTACTCAATGCTATACACTAAACTGTTAAACCAAGATTTAAACCTAGATCAGTTCGAACCAAAACTTAGGAGTCTAACCTTCAGTACATCCCTGCCTCCTACACTCAGAGTCCTAAAACATTCCAACCAAATTTACTGTATGAGATTCCAGGCTAGTCCCTTTCCTCTACACACAAAGAAACTGAAATTTTAAAAAATTAACTATTTTGCCCATCCTCCTCGTAACAAATTAGTGACTGAGCAGGACTAGAACTCAGATCTCCTGCCTTCAATGCCACACAAGACACCACTCTATCATTTAGTGAAATCTGCATTACCCAGGAGACTAGAACACCAGCTTTGTAGTTTAACACACCAGATAAAACAGCAAAGAGCTAAATTCAGGTTGCTTCTGTGTTTTCTAACTTGCAGCTGCTTCATTGCAGGATCATACAACACATGATGCGACAGGGACTTAAAGCCACACATAAAACATATTAAATGTAGTCGGCAGTGATGAGATTTGGTACCAAATAAGAAGCTTTAATTAATTTTAAATGGTGCTTTTCATAGTGTCAAAAGCTCAGTCCACTGAAGTGGAAAAGGGGGTTGGAATGGCGAGATCCTAGCAACCCAGCTAATCTGGGCCCTTCTGAGCAAGCTCATTTGGAATTCTTACATCAGTGCATCGGCACGCCGAGGTGGGGCTCATGGGGACAAACAAAATAGCAACCCCAACTCGGGCACCACTCAGAATCCCACATCCCGGGGAGGCCTGAGAGCTCAGCTGTATTAAGGGGCCATTGGAGTTTCCCTGTTATTTGTCTACTTTTTGAGGATTAGAACTTCCGCTGGGCTGTGTTCATCTGTGCTGAGAATTTAAACTCGGTGCATGCAACAACAAGAACAGTGAGATCTCCTAGAAATGTTCAAAAAGAAGCCTGTCTTGACTTTTAAAAGCTTTCAGATGCTCAAAGAGAAGTAAATTGAGGGTTTCCGATTTCTTCTGGGAGTCAACATCGGGTGGTGGTTTCTTTTCTTGTATTTCCCCCACTTCATGAGCCTTTGTTTTTAAAACTTTTGATAATGCAGATATTCACCATGTGGATCCAGTTGAGTGGTATCATGTTAGAAAGGCCCCAATAGTCATATAGTTCTTAGGCATTTTCACACACCTGCACATGAAACTTTTTCCTTCTCCATGACACAGAAACAGGAATTATCACTGAGGCCCTTCCTCACAGAGACTGTAGAACATATAGTAAGGATTCTTTGAAAACTATTAGGAAACTACATGACTCAGTTCTCTGGCTACACAGCTTAAGAAACTGAAGCTCAGGTATTATAACAAGGATAAGGATGTATATCCAGATTTCCCCATTTTTTATTCATTTCTGTAAGTTGCAACTTATGGAAATGCCTCAGTATTTATAGGCATCATTTATAAAAGCAGCATATAAACAATAGCAAGTTGCCAGTTGGGTGTGGGACATATTTACTACTTTTAATACAACTACGCTTTGCATGTACATTGACGATGATAATAATAGTACAAATCATGGTAAGTTCTTTGCTAATGAAGCACTCATTTGGGTCAACAACCATGAACCAAATTTTTTTTTCTCCCTGTTCTTTCAACTTACATAAATGTACACCCTGTCACCATGAAAATAACTAACTACAATATAATTCTAAGTTTTTGATGGTCATCCATTTATGACCAATAAGCCTTTCTTTTTCCATACTCAAGCTTGATTCTCTTTGTTCTCTACAGAGAAAAGGAATGAAACACCACCCATTCCCTACTCATGTTCTCTGTTCTTTTCAAATATACAAGGGTCTGTAGAATCAGAGGACAGTTCTGCAGCCTAGGTGAGTAGTTAGTGGTGGGAATTGCAGTCAAAACAGTTTAGGCAAGCATCCAGAAATACAGGCCTATCCAGTGGTCTACAATCTGAAAAGGAACTAGAAATGATCAGGTTTCCATCACAGGATTTTTAGAAACTTGATATTGCAAGACTGAAGATATTTTAAGGAAATTCTTTCTTAAGGTGTTCCTAGTTTTGTTTTGTTTTGTTTTGTTTTTAATTTCTAGCTTAGATTCAATTAGAGTGAGGAAGTAAAGAGTAAATAGAATAATAATTGCACTTTGCATTAAATTAGAGGAAGAGTGCAGTATTGATTTTTAGTATTAGTTTTTAACATTTGAATATTAATGAAAAATCACAAAAATTCAGGTCAACTCTTTATTGAGGGTTTTGACTTTTTTTTGGTAAGGATGTTCAAGATATTCTTCACAGTTATTTAAGTCATTCCACTCACTCTGTCTTGAGTATCCAAATGTCACCCCCACTGCCCGCTTCCCTGACTAGTTCCCTGCAAACAATTGGATTTTCTTTTCCACTTGACCCTCTGCCTCCTTAATCACAGTCCAAATATGAGATGCTGGCATTGGTGCAGTTATACTGTATTTTTATATTGAGTTTTATCTTCTTGGTCTGATCTACCAGTCGTGCAATTCAGAAGGAAAAAATAAAATTAAAGGGAGTCTGCTTATCTTGTTTTATTAATAGCTCTTATCAAAGAAATATTTTATATAGCACTCATTCAATATCTACTGGGTTTAATATATATATATCATGCAGTTTTCAAAAACCAGAATGTTCTTGGCACACATGAAGTATAAAGCTACCAAATATTACAATAACTGATTCAATAGATTGTATAAATAGATATCTACTTTGCCCATCTGCACAGCTAAAATGCAAATAACGTATTAATTACAACTCTGAACAGAAGAAAAATGAAGCTTAACACTAATCTGAAAGCATTCTTTTTTGGCATGTAGGAATGTACAGTATGAAACTGTTTCCCTTAACTACTTAGTAACTAAGTCAGTAATCACGGAGCAGGTAGCAGACATTACAAGTATGGAAAATGGAGGATGATGTGGGGGTGAGCATATGGGGAGGAATCCAAAAAGGTGTTAGTGGAAAAGCAGTAACTTTATATACATTTTTAATCACTGCTGAAAAAGAGTAAAGAACTTTTGTTAGCCTAATATAAGTTCAACAACAAGAGAGTAAAGGTTAAGAATCCTACTTTCAGCTCTAGTGTGGAATTAAAGTCCATTCGCTCATCAATACACAGGGGATTTGCACATGAAAATGGGAGTTACATGAGCAAAGCTTTCAGGGATCTGTGAGAAAATAAACTCTAACACGAATATTTGAACTACATTTTACAATAGACTGATTATCAAAAAAAAACATGGGTGTGGAGATTTTAATATTTTAAAAGCCATCTACAAATATACATCTAACTGTATAGACAGGTATGTAAACACATATAAAAACTGTATACATGTATATTTGAAATCTGCGTGTATCGGTATAGGCACTAACTCTAGTCAGTACAACTAGCTCATTAAATTCTCCCACTGTTTTTTGTTACTGAACACAATCACAGCACTTGAAATTTCATTCAAATGACTGAAGTAATACTACGGAAAATTTCAAATGCACTTCATATGAATTTTTCTTTTACTTTCTTTTTTTTTTTCTTCTTTTTGAGTCTCTTCAACCACAAAACACACATATACATGCTCATTGCAATTTTTCTCACTTGAGTCTTTCCAAACAATGGATGTAAGCATCTCTATTTTTCTTTAAAAAAGACTCAAAGAGGCAAATCTTCCATTTTCTTCTGCAGTAGCAGTTTGAATTTTAGCATGCAGATTTTAGCATAAAATGTTCTTCACTGTGGGAAAAGGGGTGTGTTACAGCAAAATTAAAGCAAACAGTTCTACTAGCAGACACATTATAATATTAAAACCTGTAAGGACACAGGTGACAGGCTCTCTTTTACGAGATGATTTCAGTCCTTCACTGAATCTGTTTGCTCAGTCCTAGAGCAACTTGTTGATAAGAGGAAGTCTTTGGTGAGAAACGGCATGAAAAACAATGAAAAGCATCAGATTTAATAAAGTATCTAAGCAAAGTCTTAAAATGACACCCACACTATGAAGGGAAAGCCAAATTTGCTTTTTCTGAGGGGATTTGTGTTTGTCAGGAAGGGTTCCTGGAGGCTTTGTTTGGAGGCCTTGATGTGTGACCAGTGCGCCACAGGCCGCGCTTCACCCTTGCCCTCCTCTACCCCGCTCTGCCCACCCATACCGACACCGCAGGGGGAAGGGTTTCAGAGCAGAAAGAATCAAAAGCTGAGGGACGGGAAAAAAAAAAGTGCTTTTCAGGGTCTGATGTGTGGGAATCAAATGAGAGGCCTAGCTCAAATCCGGTCGCCAGGCAACCAAAGTGATATGCTGAGGGAATATCATTAAAGTTGGAAAGTAAGCAGTCTCTCTGAATCAGTAAACCAACCACAGGATGGACGACACACCCGAACCCTATCAGGGCTGGAGTGCCATTTCTCCAAGGAGGACGAGCGGGGGCCTTGCTAAGTTAAAGGGGGAATCGAGAGGGAGAGGGAGAGAGAGAACGCAGCTGATTTGTAGAGTTTTTTCATAAAAAAAAGACAATGGCTGTCCAGACATGGAGTTGGTGGTGAAATATGGTAACTGCCACGGCTGCAGCTGGCTCTCTGACACAAGATTAATAAGTTGCCGTTTCCTAGCCGACCAGAACCTAGTGGGAACTATCCAGCATTTTATCTTGAATTGTGGGTAACAGCCTTACTGCAAGCTGGCCTAGTTTACTGCTCTGTTTTTTCCAGATCTCCCAAAGTGCAGCAAACATCTGTGACTCTAATGAGGTCATCATTGAGGGTGTCCAGAGCGCCAGGCCCTGAGAACTGACCTCACCTCTGCCTGAACATAAAGTACAAGTGCTGTGGGGAAGCAGGACAAATTAAATAGGGGAGCTGGCACTTGGCTGTAAGTTAAGCTCTTAAGAAACTTTTTGCTGTCATTAAAAAAAAGAGAAGGAGTGGGAGAGAGAGAGAGAAAGGGAGAGAAGACTGAGGTTCGAAAATGACAGTAAAACAAAGCAATAGCGAGCCTAAAGAATTAGATGTAGGCCTCACTGATGAATATTATCACTGACGTGAACAAGCGAAGCTTACTGGCCTTCCTTCTTGAAAGGCAGAATAAAATTGAATTGCCAACTTCTGCATTTTACCACATTTTGGTGGAAATGGCTCAGAGACCTACATGATTTAAAATGAAGTCTTGGTGAATTCAACCCCACAGCACATATATGTGTTTCTGACCAAAAAAATTGCAGACATTATGTAACATGGCATATCATTTATAAGTAATTTGACTATAGACACCAAAAACACATGAAACTTCTCTGAACAGGTCTTTACCCCTCCTCAGCCCCTAGTTATTCCAACAATCATAGTTTTTACAAATAACATCACCAAACATGCAAACACAACCCAGAACTGCATTTAAATCAATGAAAAATAATAATTTTGTTTAGTCCTCTAAGGCAAGAATATCTAACAGATGACTCTACCTACTGCTTCCTTTAAAAACTCCATTTTTTTAGGATGATAACTGTAAGTTTCAAAAGGCAGGAAAATGTTTTAGGGGGAAAAAATTTTCCTGAAATTGTCCCTATCATTTTATTTATAAATACATTGGCCACATGTTGATTATTTATTGTCCATTTCAGCCACATATGCCCACAGAGAACAATCAAGGCAGTGGTGACATCTTTCATGTGTAAGGAAACACTGGTGTGAATAAAGTCCAGAAGGAGAAAAAAGAAGATGGAGAAAAAAAAAAAAAAAGATGGAGGTCATCTTCAGAACTCGTTTAGAAACTTTAATTTTCTTGTGTTAACTCATTCTGTAAGCAGATATATTTTTCCCTGAGATAAAATCAGTGAGACCCAAAAGGCTATATCCTGGTACTTTTATAATGAGTTTTTATTTTGGAAAAGTGGGAATATTATGATGAGATTAAATTTGCCAAGTTTATATTTTATTTGCATTTTATTATCATTTTGTAGACTGGATCTAATGCAAGAGATACAGAAGACTAGTAATAGAGAAACAACCACTTTCTCCAAACCCAGTAAATGGTGCACAAAACTCTCAGCTGACCATGTGATGTGGGAGTTTAGGAATGAGAGGGCAGGAGGGGATTGGCTGGCTAGAGAAAGTGGTAGCCACTTCTGATTGATACTGTCTTTTCATTGAGATAGCAAGAAGGGAATCAAGGTGTTGTCCTAAGCTTAACTCTAGTGATGGACATTATGGAGTGGGGATGGTTTTAAACATGTGCTTAAAATGTAGGACATGTAAGATGAAGGGTCTAAAATAGTAGTGCTAGAGAGAAGTTCTAGTACTACCTGCAAGTCCCTTGAAAAGGCCGTTTCACCACAGAAGAAAGGCACCTGCTCCTTGTTCAAGGCCTCAAGCTAAAGTTGAGACAGAAAGAGAGGCTTACAAAACAAACCCACCTCTGCTTGCATGTGGATTGGGGAGAGGAGCTTTTGGGGGGCTGAAGTCTATTGCATTACACTTTCGCTCAACTTTTAGGAAGGGCTTGGCTAATGCCCATTTGCAGGCTGAGTTTATTTTTTAAATGCAAATGAAGGAAGTGTTGCAGTTCAGCTTTGCAAACAGTTTTCAGAAATCCTGTTGGCCTACATTTAGCTGGAAAGCAGCACCCAGTACCAAGAGTAGGGGCTCAAACAATCAAGCAGTTGTTTGCTTCGCTCACATTCCTGAGGCAATCTGGTTCCAGCTGAACTCCTTGGGAACAGTCTGGGCTATGTACCCCTAGGGCATCTGCCCAATTAGCACTGACCCTCGGGAGCCTCCTTACTGGCCCTAGGTCACTCCCAGCCTCTTGGATTCTGGGTAAACCAGATTACTGTACGAGCCTCTAGGCTTTCCACAGCCCCAGGGAAAAACTGGACATCCAGGATCGCCAACAGGAACTCGGTAACCTTGGCCACCTCTGGTTCTCTGAACCAGAGACACACATAATGGTGGGATCTTTCTAGTGACTGAGGAACAACAGGAAAGAATGCTCAGAGAGAGTTTGGCCAGGCTAAACTTTGTAATGCACAGAGCGAGTCCAGGCTATGGAACTTCACAAAACTGGGTTTGGCTCTTGGATCTTTTCTGTCTAATTGGGTGACTTTGGGCAAGTCAGCAAACCCTGCAAAACTTCCATTTCTTTAAGTGTAAAATGGGGACAAAATTATCTGACCTGTCCTGCAGTGTCTTCATGACTTTAACATGGTCAATAAAATGCCTGGCTCATAACATGTTCCCGGTAAATGGAACTTAGTTGCAAAAACTAAAACTCACCATGTTTGACCAGGACAATACCACTCCTGAGAAAATCAGAGGCTGCATAATTATTCAAATCCTTCTGTTTTGCTGTGGTTCATGATCAGTTTGTGATCAGCCCTTCCTTTCAGAGAGAGCATAATTTACAATTTACAGTTATAATAATACAATCATAGTTCTCAATAATTGACGATTACTTTTTGTGCCTGTCTCCACCCAGCACTTCTAGGCACACTGAGGGTGACAGAAGGAATATATGATGTGGTCTCTAGCTTTGAGAATCTAACTACAAGAACAAAACTAACAGAGCATGAACCAATTCAAGAATAGTTATAGGCATCAAACTACACAGTCCTGAGTAGTGTGAACAGAGCCAAAAGGAGGAAGGAATTGGTATGGGCTGCCACGGTCAGGGAAAGTGCCACAGAAGCATTGAGTTTGGCAAGTATCTACTGAGTGTCTACCATGAGCTGGGTCCTGAGAGAGATACCGATAAGGAGGAGACTTTCTCTAAGAGCTTAGAACCTAGTCTGGAGAAAGACCCATTAATATCCCACTTCAACATAATGCAGTGAGTGCAGAGAATGGGCTTGGAGGAGGAAAGTACTGTAAGAATCTTCAAGATCTTCTTCCAGTCGACTGGAAGAAGACTGGCTTAGATTGATTTTGAAAGAGAAGTTGGGTTTAGGTAAATATCAATGCAAGACAGGTAGATCAGCATAAACAAAGATATGATGATGGAAAACAATCAAAGTACTCACGTGTGTGTGTGTGTGTGTGTGTGTGTGTGTGTGTGTGTGTGTATGAGAGAGAGAGAAAAGGGAGAGAGAGCAAAGCAAGTTCAAGAGAGGAACAGGGCATATAGAAAGAAAAACAGAAATTCTAAAATTAGATACAAGATTTAAAGAAGTTGCTGTTCAGTCACTCAGTCATGTCCAGCTCTTTGTGACCCTATAGACTTCAGCACACCAGGCTTCCTTGTCCTTCACAGTCTCCTGGAGTTTGTTCAGACTCATGTCCAACAAATTGGTAATGCCATCCAATCATCTCATTCTCTCTTGTCCCTGTCTCCTCCTGCCTTCAGTCTTTTCCAGCATCAGGGTCTTTTCTCATGAGTTGGCTCTTTGCATTAGGCACCCAAGATTTAAAGAAGAACCTTCTCTAAATTCTCTTTATCTTTATAAATGAGGCAGATGATCATGCTAAGAGGCAAGCATAGGTTATAAAGTCCAAGAGGATTCTCAGATATGGCTTTTGTGAGTGACCCAATAGGATAGAGGTCAGCTATGAGGGCTTCCCTGATACCTCCTTTGGTAGAGAATCCACCTGCAATGCAGGGGACCCCAATTCGAGTCCTGGGTCAGGAAGATCCCACTAGAAAAGGGATAGGCTACCCACTTCAGTGTTCTTGAGTTTCCCTTGTGGCTCAGCTGGTAAAGAATCTGCCTGCAATGCAGGAGACCTGGGTTCGATCTCTGGGTTGGGAAGATCCCTGGAGAAGGGAAAGGCTACCCACTCCAGTATTGTGACCTGGAGAATTCCATGTGCTGTATAGTCCCTGCGGTTGCAAAGAGTCAGACACAACTGAGCGACTTTCATTTTCACATGAGGGTATTCACATTTGAATACACTCCTCTTTCCCATAGAAAAAAACTTCCCAGGCTGGTGAGGTCGACCACAGTGGGACTGGAACCAAGGGTGATTTTGTGAATTGGTTTTCTGGTCAAGGTCTTCTCTTGGAAATTAATCAGGAAAGTAGAAATCTGGACCCAAGCTCCCCCAGGAGAAAGAACTGACTAGGCATTGTTCCTGGGATAGGAATGGAGAGACTGTGGAAGCTGGGACATAAAAAGTATTTCTGGAGTTGACTGAGACAAAGAAGGTAGAACTAAAGACTTCTTTAATTTTGAAGCTATCTGAAGACCTCACTGTCCCAACCCAATTCCCAGCAAGTCCTCCTTGCTTCTCTGCCTTGAGTCACTTACTATCCTGGTGGATCCCCCCTGGCTTTGCTGTCTGCACTGTATACTGGGGTCAAATCAGAATGGTGTTGAGCTTCTGACTCATTCCTGACTGGGTTATTCAAGACTCTGTCTTACGGAATTACACTTGATGATAATCATTGAACCAGAGTAGCCCAGAAGGTCTCCACTATTAGAATAAATGCTGCTTTGAAGAGAAGTATGAGCAATTACAGGCTTCTTTCCTTAGTACTGGAGATATTTACTTGCTCCCACCATGAGGACTGGACATAAACAGACCGTAGTTCTCCTGTGTGATTATTTAAGGGGCTTGGGAGGATCAAACTGTTGAACTATAATCACTCTATATAGCCTAAGCATCATTTGGGTTTTCTCCTTCCTCTTTCAATCAATAAACATTCATTAAGCACCCATATTGGGAACTGGTGGCTCAGACAGTAAAGAATCTGGCTGCAACGCAGGATACCCTGGGTCAGGAAGATCCCCTGGAGAAGGGCATGGCAACCCACTCCAGTATTCTTGCCTGGAGAATCCCTATGGACAGAGGAGCCTGGTGGGCTACAGTCCATGGGGTCACAAAGAGTCAGCACATGAGCTAGACACTGTGTGAGTCACAGTCATCATTCCCCAAAACTCACAGTCAAGTGGAAGAGACAAATGGAGTGAGAAGATCTGTTAAACATAGGCATGGGACACAGAGGGAACCTAAAGGAGCAAGCTGCCCCAGTGGCTCAGACAATAATGAATTTCTCTGCAGTACAGAGACACAGGTTTGATCCCCAGGTCGGGAAGATCCTGATTTACCTGGAGAATTCCATGGACAGAGGAGTCTGGCTACAGTCTATGGGGTTGCAAAGAGTTGGACATGACTGTGACTAACACTTTCACTTTGGTGATTGGAAAAGGTTACAGGGAGAGGAGATAGAAAACACAAAATGAAATAGTTGGCCTGGTTGTGGCAGGGACATGTGGGACAGAAAGAGCTGAAGCAAGATGGGCAGGTAGATGTCAAGCTATGAAGAGACTTACACAGCAGTCTAAGTCAAGGTTTTGCCTCTCTGGTGATAGAGCATCACTAAAAGTCTCAAACAAGGAAGTGGCACCTTCAGCACTGTGTTCTACAGCAATCTGCTGGCAGGCAGACACCTTCAGAGATGGAGGTGGGACATGGAGAGACTACCAACCTGTGTATCAGACAATGAAAATATTGATTACCCTTCTATCAAACCAGCCAATTCTAAAAGAAATCAATCCTGAATATTCACTGCACAGACTGATGCTGAAGCTCCATTTTGGCCACCTGATCCAAAATGATGAATCACTGGAAAAACTCTGATGCTTGGAAAGATGGAATGCAGGAGGAGAAGGGGATGACAGAGGACAAGACGGTTGGGTGGCATCACTGACTCAATGGCAGTAAGTTTGAGCAAGCTCTGAGAGATGGTGAAGGACAGGGAAGCCTGGTATGCTGCAGTCCATGGGCTTGCAAAGAGTCGGACTTGACTGAGCCACTGAAGAACAATAACAAATTAGTTGATCTAATTTTCATGGCTCCCCATTGGAGTCTCTCAAGGACAGCCACTCATATTTCTTATTTGGTTTTGCTTTCCTTTGTCTAGACAACCACCTGGTCTATTATAGGCACTTGCAAAATGCCGGCTAAATCCATGGCAAACAGAGGGTGAGAAACTAGGTCTCTTGCTCTGCTCTGAAGGTTTTCATACACACTGGTTCTCCAAGAGACTTTAATTTGGGAGATGAGGATAGGCTGGAGTAGCAGTTGGATGTAATATTCAGCCAGGCATTATGAGGTATGCTTTGTGAATTCTGAGCAAGCAGACTGGTCTGGACAGAGCAGAGCTCAGCAGAGGTTACAGAGGAAGTGTCTCCTCCAGTCTCAGTATTGTTCAAGCGAGAGCACTTTGTCAGGAGCTGCAGCCATTAGATTACTGAAGAGGTGAGCTTTGGGCAATGCCGAGTCCGAAAGAGTTCCTGGGGTGAAGGAGAGGCCAGGGAGACAGCAGTTTCTAAGAAAGAGGAGAGACTCAGGAAGGAGAAGGGAGGAGCCTCACTTTGACATTTAATTGCTGATCTGCCTCTACCTCATTCTTCCACCCCCAGACAAAGTGAGGAGCTTTTTCTCTCTTATCTCCCGTCAGGAGAGTTCAGTTTGCCATTAGGCGCCTAACAGATCCTGTCCACTCAGAGAGTGAAACCAGGGTGTGAGAATATGCATGTGGGCTGCAGAGCACAGTGACTACATGAGCTCAGGGGTCTGAACTACATGGTCTTTTGGCCTTAGTTACCTCATCTGTGAAATGGAAATAATAATAGTAACCGTTTCATAAAGATGCTATGTGATAGATGATATTTGTAAGGAGTTTAGCACAGTTTCTGACACAAGTACTGAAAAAAGGATGAATATTGATTATTTTTAGGAGCTGGGGAGGAGAGAAGGTAATGCAGTAATCATGCGTGGTTCCAAAGATGTATCTAACTCTCATCAACTACATTAAACTCACTGGACAATGGTTCTTCGAGGGCCTGAGGGACCTGGCTCCATCGGGACTTGTACAGCCATCTGAGGCAATGTAGGACGAAAGGCCCTGGTGACTGGTGAGGGTGTGGAGACAGCAAGAGGCTGCTCAAGAGGCCTTGGGGTTCTCATCCACGAACCCAAGAACCAACAGCTTGAGAGAGTGCTAAGAAATCTGTCTACACACTTTTTGAAAAATATCAGATTAGCTAAAATTGGAAAGGAAAAGAAATATGGTCATTTCCTCAGCTCACCAACTCTAATATTGAACCAATGCTGCTTCTTAGTTTTTCCAGTAGTCACATATGGATGTGGGAATTGGACCATAAAGAAGGCTGAGTGCCCAAGAATTGATGCTTTTGAACTATGGTGCTGGAGAAGACTCTTGAGAGTCCCTTGGACTGCAAGGAGATCAAACTAGTCAATCCTAAGGGAAATCAACCCTGAATATCCATTGGAAGGACTGATGCTGTAGCTGAAGCTCCAATACTTTAGCCACCTGATGTAAAGACTCATTGGAAAAGACCCTCATGCTGGGAAAGATTGAAGGCAGGAGATGAAGGGGACAACAGAGAATGAGATGGTTGGATGGTGTCACTAATCTGATGGACATGAATTTGAGCAAACTCTGGGAGTTGGTGATGGACAGGGAAGTCTGGTGTGCTGCAGTCCATGGGGTGACAAAGAGTCACACATGACTTAGTTGACTGAGCAATTGAACAACAACAAATGTCTGAAGAATTGAAATACAAAGGAGACTGTACTTATTCCTATTTATTCTATTGAGCATAATGTTAAAAAAAGAAAAAAAAACAGGCAAACACTTAATAACTCTTAATAACACAAAGAATCCTTAAAGAAAAAAATAAAGCATTTGACGTCATCAGAAAAAATATGATTGAAATATCGGCTGCTGCTGCTGCTGCTAAGTCGCTTCAGTCGTTTCCGACTCTGTGCGACCCCATAGACGGCAGCCCACCAGGCTCCCCCGTCCCTGGGATTCTCCAGGCAAGAACACTGGAGTGGGTTTCCATTTCCTTCTCCAGTGCATGAAAGTGAAAAGTGAAAGTGAAGTAGCTCAGTCGTGTCCAACTCTTTGCGACCCCGTGGACTGTAGCCTACCAGGCTCCTCTATCCATGGGATTTTCTAAGCAAGAGTACTGGAGTGGGTTGCCATAGTATTAGCATTTTCGCTGATACATTTTCCCAATTGTTATAATCTTGGCATTGCTTCAGTTCAGTTTAGTCATTCAGTTGTTCAGTCAACTAAGTCATATCTGACTCTTTGTAACCCCATGGACTGTAGCACTAAAAAGCCTCCTGATGAAAGTGAAAGTGGTGAGTGAAAAAGTTGGCTTAAAGCTCAACATTCAGAAAACGAAGATCATGGCATCCAGTCCCATCACTCCATTGGAAATAGATGGGCAAACAGTGGAAACAGTGCTAGACTTTATTTATTTGGGCTCCAAAATCACTGCAGATGGTGACTGCAGCCATGAAATTAAAAGACGCTTACTCCTTGGAAGAAAAGGTATGACCAACCTAGACAGCATATTCAAAAACAGAGACATTACTTTGTCGACTAAGGTCTATCTAGTCAAGGCTATGGTTTTTTCAGTAGTCATGTATGGATTTGAGAGTTGGACTGTGAAGAAGGCTGAGCACCGAAGAATTGATGCTTTTGAACTGTGGTGTTGGAGAAGACTCTTGAGAGTCCCTTGGACTGCAAGGAGATCCAATCAATCCATTCTGAAGGAGATCAACCCTGGGATTTCTTTGGAAGGAATGATGCTAAAGCTGAAACTCCAGTACTTTGGCCACCTCATGTGAAGAGCTGACTCACTGGAAAAGACTCTGATGCTGGGAGGGATTGGGGGCAAGAGGAGAAGGGGACGACAGAGGATGAGATGGCTGGATAGCATCACTGACTCAATGGACATGAATCTGAATGAACTCCGGGAATTGGTGATGGACAGGGAGGCCTGGCGTGCTGCAGTTCATGGAGTCTCAAAGAGTTGGACACGACTGAGCAACTGAACTGAACTGAACTGAACTGGACTATAGCACACCAGGCTTCCCTGCTCAAACTCATGTCCATCAAATCGGTGATGGACTGGTTGGCTCTCCTTGCAGTCCAAGGGACTCTCAAGGGTCTTCTCCAACACCACAGTTCAAAAGCATCAATTCTTCAGCACTCAGCTTTCTTTACAGTCCAACTCTCACATCCATACATGACCACTGGAAAAACTATAGCCTTGACTAGACGGACATTTGTTGGCAAAGAAACGTCTCTGCTTTTTAATATGCTGCCTAGGTTGGTCATAACTTTCCTCCCAAGGAGTAATCATCTTTTAATTTCATGGCTTCAATCACCATCTGCAGTGGTATTGCTAATAAACACTAAATCAGCAGAGAGACCAGTAGAAAGCATATACAGCAAAGTGAGAAATAGCATGTGTTACATCTTAAATAAAGTAAAACAGATCTAAAACTACAAAACTAAAAAAAAAAAATTTCCACTTTTAGAAATCTATCCTAAGCCAAAGGACCGAAATTCAGTGAAAAAAATATGTAGAAATATATTTATTACAGAATTTCCATAATGGCAATAACTAAAAATAAATTTCATGTCCAACAAAAGGGGACTTGTTAAATCCAGAGGATGGAATATTATGCAGTTATTAAAAATAATATGTGTGATACACTGAGCTAACTAGCTTCAATCATGTCCAACTCTTTGTGACCCCATGAACCATGAACTGAAGGTTGCCAGGCTTCTCTGTCCATGGAATTCTCCAGGCGAGAATACTGGAATGGGTTGCCATGCCTTTCTCCAGGGGATCTTCCTAACCCAGGGATTGAACCTACACCTCTTATGTCTCCTGCATTGGCAGATGGGTCCTTTACCACTAGTACCACCTGGGAAGCCCTATAAATGATATATCTTAATATTATTAAAAATATAAGGAAAGTAGTCAATATATAAGGGAAATACTTAATATACTATTAAGTTAAAAAGATACAGAACTGCAAATGGAGTATGATATCACATAGATAGTATCAAGACTGAAAGGAAATATTCTAAAGTGCTAACAATGGCTATCTCTGGGTGGTAAGATTATGGGTGATTTTTATTTTCTTCTCTATTGTAATCTGAACTAACTTTATAAACTATGTGCATGTAATACTTTTATAATTAGTTTAAAAATCTATAAAATTATCTTGCACAGTTATAGTTGTTTTAGACCTCATAAAAGGAGCTAATTATTTCTGTCTATAACAAATTCCACTTAACTATTATGGGAAGATTTAAAACTGGTTCTGAATTAAGAGTTTTAAATACTTTCCTCTCCCACACCCAGATCTGCCAGTCCCAATCGAAGTCAGAGTTTCTGATTTCTGAGGCTTTTCACAGATTGCCCCCCTCAGTTGTTAACTCTTTTCATCCATTGGTGAGTTTCTATCTCATATCCCTCTTAGTCTTTCTCTTGTATATTAATGAGGGAAAAAGTGAAGATAATAGTCATTTTGAGCAAGAAGGCATATGTATGCCTTGAGTAAAAATCCCAGCAGATTCTTTACTGTCTGAGCCACCAGGGAAGCCCCGAAACCAGTATATAAAATCAAATATATGATATAAACAAAGTGATCCCTTGCTTTAAAATAATTCACATTAATAAATTCACCTTTAGAATCTACCCTAGTACATCTGAAATGCAATTTTATTGCTAAAGGTGTGAGTTTTCCCAACTTTTCAGGGCCCACCTATTGTTTTCTCCATGTCACTTCATTCTCCAGGGTCTCCTAGGACAGATTCATCTGACCCTGAAGTATAAAGAAACCCCTCCAAGGTTGCAAGGAAGCAATGTGGAAGAGGCTGTACTTTTTAAAAAATACTCGTTTTACTAATTTACTTTTGGCTGCGTTGGGTCTTCGTCACTGTTCACAGGTTTTCTCTAGCTGCGGCCACTGGGGCTACTCTCTCGCTGTGGTATGTGCACTTCTGATTGCGGTGGCTTCTCTTGTTGCAGAGCACAGGCTGGAGGGCGTAGGCTTCCGGAGTTGCAGCTTGACGGTTCTAGTGCACAGACTCAGTAGTTGTGGGCCAAGGGTTTATATTGCCTGGGGAATGCAGAATCTTCCTGCAGCAAAGATGGAACCAGTGTCCCCTGCAATGGCAGGTGGATTCTTAACCACTGAACCATCAGGAAAATCTAAGGGGTTATTTTTCAGGTTAGGATTATCTTAAGGCAAGCTAGACACTAGCTTTGGCCACAAAACTTAAGGAATGGGGGAGCAAAAAATTCATAATAGAAATAAATACAATATTAATGTAATATTTTTTAATTGAAATTAATGCAAAAAAAAAATCCGTGATGAATAAAATATTGAAAACTGAAAAGACTAGTACCATGCCAAGCCATAATGGAGCCCAAGTTGAAAGGGAAAAATGTGCAGCCTTATAAATATGTTCTTATATTTTTTAAACACCCAGCTTTTTCAGAACATAAAAGTTGTTTAAAAATATTGAAACAATAAAAAGTTGGTATCTGTTCATTCCTCAAGGAATGAACTCACTTAAGAATCACTCCTCAGATTCTGTCACTTCCTCAAAACCAGCCATACTGAGAAGGCCCAAAGCTCTGGATCAAACATTTGACATGTATGCCATCTCACGTCCACTTAATTATGGCTTAAATTCCCACCCCAGGAGAGGCACTGAGGACTCATGTTCTAGGAGTGTACATCCTACACCTGTAACATTCAGTCTACAAACATTCATTGAACACCCACTGTCTGCAGGGCCGTTTCCTAGGCATTGATGCTACGCTGGTGCATAAGACAGACCAGAGCTTGATAGCATGGAAACTCTATTTTACTGAGCCCTTAATTAACAGATTTTCCTTGCTTATTTGTTTGACTGTTTTTAATGGATGTTTATTTCTCACCTAGCTTTTCATTTTCCAGCTACCGCAAATTTACTGTCACTCATCTATATCATTCTTTGGGTTACTGAAATGGGCTGTCTTGCTCTAACTCCTGCGTTTTGCACTGGACCTTCACACTTCAGTGATGATTTACTTCCCACATGTGTTAGTCTTCTCTGCCATTCAACCTTTGCTTTTCCTATTTTCTGCTTTATCAAGTCCAGTGCTTTGCATACAGTAGATGTACACTAAATATTTGAGGATCACTTAATTGTTGAATGAATGTATCAGTAAAAGAATCAACAAAGAAAGGAATAATAAATGGATGTGCCTGGTCCCTGGAGGCAGAGAAGAAAGATCATCACAGGCCCCCTTGTTGTTTCTGTATGTTTGATATATGAATATGTGATCACATATGCATTTGTGTATGCTGACACGTATTTGCTGGTAGAATAGGAACAACAGGATAAGGCTTCACAATTGTGGTGTTTCAGAAAGAACCCCGGTCTGGGAGATGTGTCCTGGGTTGGGCAAGTCACTTCTCCTCATTGAAAGGGTCTCTGTTTCCTCATCTATAAAATGAGGGAGCTGAACTGTAAAGTCTAAAGTACTTTTCAGCTCTAACATGAGTTGAATTCAATGCTCCTGATGCTGTAGGAATTAGCTAGTGTGGGTACCAATGGGCACTGTCTTGGCCTCTTTTGTGCTTTGGGATGCTCTAAGAAAAGGAATATGGTCTAAATATGCAATACAAACATCAGTCAGGAGAAGGGGGTAATTGTGGTAATTGTGCCAGCAAGACCCAAGCTTTGACATTTGTCAAAACAACTTATTGATGAAGATTCCAGGAAATAACTGTGTGATTCCAAGATGTCCTTCCTGATATTCAGTTATTTTAATGTTATAATGAGTAAAATCCAAAGAATCACTGCAGGTTCCTTAGAACAAAGTTTACCTGTTCAGGACGTTCTTTGAGAATTTCTGTGTTCATATGAGGGATGGTGGGATATTATTTTCAGTTCAACCCTTGAAGAGAACTGGTAAGTCAAATGCCAGCTCCTGAATAGTATTAACAGTAACTAATATTTGTAGAGTGTTTTATAGTTTACACGAACGTTTCCTCATTTATATTCCTATTTAATCCTCAATACAGTCCTGTGATGGGAACGTCTTCCTATAATCCTCTTTTTATGTGTGAAGAAAATGAGCTGAGCCTGTAGCGCCCATCTCTGGACCCCAAACCTCTGGCTCTTTGCAGACACAGATTTTTAAAAACTCTTTCAAGGAGAAAAGGGCCTGCAATGGAGCAGGCATCCAGCAGAGTGTGTGCTATTGTCTCTCTGAGATTAGGGGAAAGGGTCCTTCTTTGGAGGATAGGGTAGAATAAATCAGTGGTTCCCCCAAACCTGGCCTCAACCTCGACCTGTGGAATCAGAATCTCCAAGGAGTAATTTAAATTTCAGTTTTGAGAAAATTTCAGAATTTCATAACTTTTTCCATATTAAAAAATCTCATATAAAACTTGAATAAGTATTTATTCAGTGGCTATTAGGTGTCCATTTGCTTTTCTTTCTTTAGTCGACAAAAGAAATAAAGATGAAACACTGTATTTGTCTCCTCCATCTTTAGTTTCATGTATGTGTGCATATCAGGAGGTCTAGGAGCTTCTCAGAACTTTCTTAGACTGTAAAATTCACAACTCTAGAGAACAGTGATGCACACCCATGACTTTTATCATATTCAGTTCAGTTCAGTTCAATCACTCAGTCATGTTCGACTCTTTGCAACCCCATGGACTGCTGCACACCAAGCTTCCTTGTCCATCACCAACTCCCGGAGCTTGCTCAAACTCATGTCCATCAAGTCGGTGATGCCATCCAACCATCTCATCTGTTGTCATCCCTTTCTTCTCCTTCCTTTATCTTTCCCAGCATCAGGGTCTTTTCCAATGGGTCAATTCTTTGCATAGTTTCCTACATAAACATCTTGAGTGGTCTTTCATTACTACTAGATCAGGTACTAGTTCCTAAGTCCAAGTTGATTACAAACTGTTTGATCTCAACTGCTCTAGGTTTTCATTTTTAAGCTGTAAAATGAAGTTGTTTGACTAAATAGTTTCTAAAATAATGGATTTATAAGTGGCATAGATAAGAGTCCTGTGGCATTCAAAGAGCCATGAGTAAAGGTTCCCAGGGAAGTCTCCTCCTGAAGACAGAGCAAAGTTGGCTTGGGGAGCCCCTGCTGTCCTGGGTGGTGTTGGCCCAGTGAGTGTGGTTTGGGTGTCCATTCTTAGAAGCAAGAGCTCCACCCAATTCCATCAAGGAAATTAACTAAATTCAAGTCCAGTGCATGTTTATAAAAATCTTATAGTTAAATAGAATATAATGTAGTAAAAGATGAAAAGCATTTAATATGAAGTATCCAAATGACAATTCACTGCTAACTTTCCTTAGTGCTTCACACTTAGTGCTTGTGTCTTTAAGTGTTAAGAACCTATTTCACTTCTTGAGTAAACTTTTTCTCTTTTTCTCTTTCCTTCCTTCCTTTTGTCCTTCCTTCTTTCATCTTTCCATCCTGCTGCCCTTCCTTTTTCTTTCTCATTCCATTAGCACCTTTAACAGAAAATAATTATCTTCATGACTCGTTTTAACCCAGATCCTATCACATGCATGGAAAGAATTAAATCAGAATAATGAATGTTGTGGAAATGGGTAATAAAGTGATGATAGATGCCTATTATTGTGGTTGTTATGATATTGTCAAGTTAAACCCATGTACAATATGTCCATTCAGAAATCTAGTAGAACACAAAAACTAATTTTTTTTTTGCTTTTTTAAAAAGCTTTGTTTTAAAAAGACACCTTCCTGTCACCAGTGCTTGTAAGTGAATAAAATGAAATTGATGCCTAGCAAGGGAAAAAAAGGAAAATACTTCTTTACTTTGTATTAAGAATACATGACATCTTTGCTGTCAGCGATAGTGCAGTGAAATACACACCAAATATGTCTTGACATAACTTGACAGGAATGTATGTCTTCTTTTCTCTCATTTATTTTTGTGATAAGAATATGTGATTTTGCTGCCAAGGAAACTTGTAATGTCGTAGAGAAATGGAAATGAAATTGTGTTGGGTATGTCCAATTTCCCCTGACAGAGTGGCATAAGCTATAGCATGCGTGTAGTCTTGGGAAGTTAACAACAGGCCTCAGCCAGCAAGACCCAGGCATTGACATTTGTCAAAACAACTTTCCTCAACACATCAAAATGTGCCTTTCTCTTTTGTGTTATTCAGATGTGTTCGGGTAACTACGTTTTAGAAAATGGTGACTGTCAGAGAATCATTGCCATCCACATGTGAACGATATCAAGAGAGAGAAAAAAAAAAAACTTATCTTTCCCTCTCAAATATGAACCTATTCCATTTTGATTATTCTTAATCCATGAGGGCCCTTTGAAAAATATCAAAATCTAATATAACTGTAAGTGTTGCATTTTTTCTTTGTGGGTTATTTTCCCCTGTAACCTGACAAACATAAATGTCACAGATTGTTTCTTTTTCCTTTCAAAGCATTGCACAGATGTATGTTGTGTGCTGGTATAAGTCTGGTCTATTGTTCTTGAGTTCATTACTTTTTAAAATTGTTGCCTTTCTTGGAAGGACTCAAATCATCTAGGTATCACTGGCTTTTTAGAAAACATTCTAAATTTCTTACTCTTGCTGCAGAGCAATAGATGTTAAGTGAGGTGAGTATTAAGCACAACAAAATAGTATTTTAAGTGAAACTCCAATCTGCCTTTTGGGGTCTCTTTTATAGATACACACACAATTTCTAGAACCCTAGCAACAGTTTCTATAATAAATTGTGTCTGAAGCAAGAATTCCTTACCTAGGGCAGACAGAAAGAGAATCAGCCAGCAGTGTGATCATTGCTCTGCTGTTTGAAGGAATATTGAGCTCAGATGCCTCCAGAAAGCCCACCAGGCCCAGAGGCACTGGACAATAAAAGGGGAAAAATAATAGACGCCAAAGCTTTATTAAGTATATTTTTTCTCACTTAGGTGCCCATTCCCTGGTCAGACAATTAGTTGAGGTTCTTTCCAGAGAAAGTGTTACCCACCAAGAAAAACTCTTTTAACCTTTCAAAATAACAAATATCTTTAATGACTTTTATCCCCTTTCCATTGACATCACAGATACAATGTGACCTGTCTTGAAGTCAAGCCCAAATTGAAATCACTGCTGGCAGGAAAAGGAAAAATAGAACATTTGACAATAAGAGTGACAGATGAAGCTTTGGGGACCTTGAAAGGGAGAATAACTCAAGCTATGACCTGGGACAAAAATACTGCACCTTAGCAAAATACCTGCCCTGTAAGTTAGCAGGTAGGTACATTTACCATGATAGTGGGCTAAATCCGATGCTTGATAGAGGTTGGAATTATTTTCTATGTACATGTTTAAAAAGAAAGCCAGACATGCTTTCTAGGAAGAACCTTTTGATTATAGACCAACTGTTCAATAACACACTCCCTGGGGAAAACATTCTTATTTGGTTGTATGAAAGCTAAAATTTATTAGAAATATTTCTGAAGAAAGAACTTCTTAAATTTGCTTTATCTGACTACAAATGTTTATAGGGTAAAACTTCATAGGGTAAAGATATATAACAATATTTTTATATATTCTACACATATTTTTCCAAAGATAAAGGCAACCATCTGTAATATCCCTTGATTTATTTTCAGGAGGGAGAAATTATTATTTTATGACTTGTAAAATCTCTCAGTTATATCCTAACTTTTAATTGTGCTACATGCTAAGTGATTACTTGAACTACAGGTGTAAGTTCAGTAGGATCTATC